>CANNZV010002290.1:0-105060 GCA_947561585.1 Caprella mutica
CATCAGATTTCAAATTCCCCGTTTCATTGCGTGACAGAAGAGAAGCACAAGCTGAAGTTACCCTCCCGTCAATGACCACAACTGATTCTACGCCTTCTTCTGTAACTGCTACTCAGGTAATAACACTAAGAAATTCTTAGTAATTTATTACCTGTGTATGTCCATTGGTTATCAATATGATAATTAATATCTTGCAATAGGGTTGTTCTGCTGAATATCTAATTCCTTCCTCACCAGAATGATGTCAACAACACGGAAGAAGGACATAATTTCCCTGATGTCATTGGACCAACTGAAAAACCCGTTAATTCAACTAATTTGAATCAATTATACAAATATACAAGTAAACCCACGACTCCAGTGAAAACTACTACAACAGAGCCTTCTTCAACAACTATTGTTCCTGTGTTTACAGAACCAACGCCTTCAGTGAATACTACTGCAACGGAGCCATCTTCAACAACTATTATTCCTGTGTTTACAGAACCAACGACTTCAGTGAATACTACTGCAACGGAGCCATCTTCAACAAATATTGTTCCTGCGTTTACAGAACCAACGCCTTCAGTGAAAACTACTGCAACAGAGCCATCTTCAACAACTATTGTTCCTGTGTCTACAGAACCAACGCCTTCAGTGAAAACTACTGCAACAGAGCCATCTTCAACATCTATTGTTCCTGTGTCTACAGAACCAACGCCTTCAGTGAAAACTACTGCAACAGAGCCATCTTCAACAACTATTGTTCCTGTGTCTACAGAACCAACGCCTTCAGTGAAAACTACTGCAACGGAGCCATCTTCAACAACTATTGTTCCTGTGTCTACAGAACCAACGCCTTCAGTGAAAACTACTGCAACAGAGCCATCTTCAACAACTATTGTTCCTGTGTCTACAGAACCAACGCCTTCAGTGAAAAATACTGCAACAGAGCCATCTTCAACAACTATTGTTCCTGTGTCTACAGAACCAACGCCTTCAGTGAAAACTACTGCAACAGAGCCATCTTCAACAACTATTGTTCCTGTGTCTACAGAACCAACGCCTTCAGTGAAAACTACTGCAACAGAGCCATCTTCAACAACTATTGTTCCTGTGTCTACAGAACCAACGCCTTCAGTGAAAACTACTGCAACAGAGCCATCTTCAACAACTATTGTTCCTGTGTCTACAGAACCAACGCCTTCAGTGAAAACTACTGCAACAGAGCCATCTTCAACAACTATTGTTCCTGTGTCTACAGAACCAACGATCAATACTACTGTAACGGAGCCATCTTCAACAACTGTATGAGTATTTAATAATTATTATAGCCAAATAGATATTTGTAGTAAAATTCGAATTCAAACTTTCATGGGAGGAATGAAAGACACAATTGTGTTGATACTATAATCTAAAATAAAATAATATACTAAAGAAACAAATTATTATCGTTATTCAAGCACATAATTTAATGGTTCTTTACTTTATTTTAGTGTTTAGGTAGATATTAAATAATGAGACGGTGTTTTTTGGGGGCAGATGATACTGGGAAAATTTGTAATCAGATACTTTTGGCGGTGATCACAAAACAATAATTAAGAATAAGCGCGGTCACTACAAACTGGATAAAAATTAAAATAAGAAAAGGCGTGTTCTGTCATGACAACATTCATAAATAAATTCATGCATAAGAGATTCAATTATAAAAAAATTTAAACAGCTATAAAATACCTTTTTGCATGGTCAATCAAATTATCTTATGTTAAAGCATATTTTAAATAGAAATTATTGTTACACTGTGATAATCACCAATTTAATGTGTTCCCAGTCCATAAAACCAGAAACTACTGCCGTGGATGAATATGTTGATGATGATATTGATGATGATATTCACTCTACCAACATCACAGGCTACGACACCAATGACACCATGCACTTCTCTCATCACAAATACTACAAATCTGCTTCCTACTCTGGTGAAGAAGCTATCGACAACTTTTGGGTTGATCTTGATTCTCTGCCGCCTAACATGACCAAATATATTGACTATCTATCCAATGCTTACAGGAAGGCTATGGTAAATACTTTTGCAGTGGAGGAGCATGCTAACAGCTATTTATTATATTACTAATGTTATTTTATCTAAGAAAAGGGGTTCAAGATCTGAAAGAGTTATTTTTCTCTACTTTTTAACTTCGGATGTTATTGCTCACTTTCTTAACTAGGTGCTACTAACAATAACTATATTCTGAACCGAATCTCCTGTGTCACTCGATTTTGATCCAAATAGTTTTTGTTGTCAGCTATTATTTTGATATTCTTTTGGCAGATTTTGAAACCCTCGTTCCTCTTCCCTTTTTACGGCCACGGTGTTGAGATCATCCTAATAGCTACTGGTGGCTTCATCTCTATAGGAGGGAATTCACACAAATGGCTAGCGGCTACTCAGTACATCTCCCCTCTAATGGCTAATTTTGATAACCGTGATTCACCAGACAGCAGAATTAGATATGCTGACAATGGTGAGCTGGTTGTTCTCTTTAGTAATCTATAAATTGTAGTGAACATTTAAGGGGATGGTTTCCGGTATTTAGGATGTACCAATAATACTTGTCCGATTGAGCTGAGATTTTAACATAAGGTGTAAAGTGAAAAGAAATCATATGCTCTCTATTGAGATTTTTTCATTTTGGGGCCCCCCTCCCCCGTGGGGGTCGAAAATCCTTCTTTTTCGACCCCCCCCCGGGAAACTATAGAACGGCTTGGGGGTTGGTGCTACAGAAAAATTTATTGAAGCTAATATGTTCTCTACTACTATCCTAAGGTCGTGGTGCAGCTTTTTTTTTTGAATATCTATCTGAAAAAATTTTTATTTGAATTTTAAAAAAAATTGTCATATTTTATTTTATTTTTTTTTGTTTTTCAAAAAAAATTAAGTTTATAGAAAAAGTTATAGGAAAAGGGCTTCACCACGACCTTAGGAATTTCGGTCTGAACATATTAGCTCTTATACATTTTTCTGTAGCACCAACCCCCAAAAAGTTCTATACTTTTGAACGTGGAGAATTTGAGAAAAAATGGTACTGAGATAATGGAGGAAGAAAAATATTTTTCAATAAATTTTTTAAATTTAAAAAAAAACTATATGCTTTTCGTCCCAGCCAAGAAGACTCATCAGGTCGCTTCGGGGGTCAACCCAGGCAGCGACGAAGCCTTCAACCATAAATGGGAGGCAAAAAAACAACACAGAAAGAACACAAAAACAACAAACGACCTCAAAACAACCTCAAAACTCTCCAGGGGCGTATGCTGGATCAGCAGTCGCAACTGAAGATCTCGTACGCTTACGTCTGGGAGTATCAATCAGTGCTGGTCGAAGCAACTGAATACGATTCATAACTGTTTGAGGGGGAGGACGCATCTTCACCAACAAAGAGCCCAGAACACTTCCAAAATTGTGATTGAGCGCAGAATAGATTGCTGCAAACACAGCTCTATCTTTACTGCAGAACTTGACCTTCAAACACAGGCGCCACAATTTGGAATGAATACTCTCGTTAGGATTCTGGGTCTTCCCTCCCAAACATTTATGAAGAAAAGATGGAGATGTTAGCTCTAAATAGATATTTAGAATCCCCGCGCGGGCAGCATTTGGAATCTGGTTTAGATAGAGTTTCTTCTGCAAATGAGAAACAGGAACAACCCCTTCAGCTGTAGCCCTTTGTACCCAACACCAAGAATCGGAACCTGAAGGGCAGGAATCGTGTCGTGGTTCTTCGTCAGTACTAACTGCATGGTAATAAGTTGCAAGAACGGACTTTCTCATTGACTCAACTGTGCCTCCACATTCTGAACGGATATTCTGACCGAAATGCTGAGTCAGTTTATCTATTACAGAATCTGTTAGCATGTTTTGTCCTCCAAGAGTACTTCTTCGCATCTTTTTACCTTTAGCAGTAGTGACAATAGCAACAGATTCCTTCTTCAACTTCCTCAACCTAGTACCAAGCCGTTTACAGACGTGTTTTACGCATTCTTCCTTTAGTACGGGCGTGTCATAAGGACCGGAGCCACCATTCAATGCTCGAACAGCATTGAAGGCAGATGAGTCACCATCACCCACAAAAGTCAAATAGCGTAAACCAAGCCTTTCAGAACGTGACCAAAGTATTACAGCCGCAGCGGATTCCATTGCCCCTGCTTTGCCATCGAAATTTATCGTGCAACCATTGTGAGTTTCTTTCCAAATTTCAAATTCCTCTTGTGAGGAGGAATTTTTCTTTTTAGTACATGCCTCACAATAGTTGCACAATACAACAAAATCTACAACAGATCCTAAATGACAATCCATCACAAATGCCGCAGCAATATGTGACTTATAACCGCGAGTCATCCAAGTTCCATCAAAGCTAACATCAATATCTAGCATTCCTGTAGTAGCATTGGGTAAACGATTCAATTCCTTACCATAGTAATCAACTAAACCTTTCACACCAATGCTATCAGGACCTAACATCTGTTCGCGATATAGATTCATCTGGCCATATATATATTTGGTAACAGCATAATAAACCGGTTTACCCATAGTATGCATGTGCATGTTATTTCCTGATTTCAATATACCTGCATACCCTGTGGCGTTGATAACTGAATTATAAACAGTGGCAATAGTAGCATATGTGTACTTCGATGGTTGCCCATCTAGGGTCACAATTGCACTATCCCCTGAGACAGTTTCCGCAACGTCACAAAGACTGCAAGTGAATTCAATAGAAGAATCAACATATACAGTCACAATTCTACCAGTTTTTATACCATTACAAATATCACATACTTCAGTTACTTTAGCTAACAGATTCTCCACGACCGCTGAACTTATTACAATATAAGGGTTGGATACCCCTGCTTTTGGTTGCTCAGATGCAAAAACAGAGACTCGACGCCCAAATGTAGTAGGTTGAGGGGGGGGGAGGGGTCTATAGCTATTGCATCAGCTATATCGCAAACAGGTGTTACTTTACGTTTGAAATTACGACGTTTAGGCGGCATAATTACTTACGTGAGCAGGGCAAAGAACAACAAGACAAAAGAATAGCTATCACAATACTGATCCACGTATAGAAAGGTACCACACACACTTTGCTAATACACAGTATACACAGAACAATTTCAAAACATCTGCACTCAAGAGCGTCAGAGTTATAACTGAAGAGCAAAACGAGCGCGCACAGAGATTGTTAGTGGGTGAAACCCACTCTCTATAAGAGAATAACTCCCTAACCCCCAAACTGAGAAGCGCGTTTGACACACGTACAAACGTACTAGGTGAATGGAATTTTTTATGAGTTTTCTTTGGTAGATTTGCAGGGTAACTAAATTTAAAAAAAAAACGAAAAAAATGGAAAATACCGGAAACCATTCCCTTAAATTGAGGTTTAGTATAATATATTGACATTTTTAGTGCAAAACATATATTTAAGTGAACGTGCTTCCTTGAAATTTCTTTTGATATTGGTTATATTTTGAATTTCTTGATTATTATTATTATGAAATGGAGCTGTAAAAATTACTACTAGACGACTGGGTAGCTCCGGGAGCAGAGCTAGCCGTACTCCTCGAGCCGTCAGCCTAGAGACGATTCGATCGCATGACTATAAACGCGTCATGACGCGCGGCTACAGCCGTCTGAGTTGCCTCATTTGAAGGACACTATAACAGACAATTTTTCCGTTTTTAGGCACCGCCTTGACAGTTGAATGGGAGAATATGAGGCTACAGAAAGCTGAGAACCTCTCTTCCTCCATCACTGACAGCCCTTTCACTTTCCAGGTTCGAATATTTATTATACTTATTTATTCAACCGCTCATTATTCATTGCAGAAAAATATATGATATTCTAATGAACGCTGGACATACTTAGTCTCTCTTGCCAGGCCTTCAATTAAAAAAATTTCTGTGTGTAGCTCATTAAATAAAATTACAAAATATCTAAAATAATTATTCTGCATACAATATTTTAGGGTTTTAGTATTTACTATTAAAAGGTTGAAATTATCAAAGAATTATTTGACAGTTTATCACAAACACAACTAACACATGAAAAATAAGAACGAGTCCCATCACAGGATGTTTTTATCTGCCATTTCCTATTTAGATGGGTTAGTACCAAGTTATATCCCTCTCATCTCTAAGAGATCATTGGTATTTGGATGAAAGTGTTTGAGATTATTTAACTTGTCATTTAATCTGTTTTCTTGCCCATAAAGTTTATATAAACTTCATGAGGGCTTGAACGATAATGAAATACCTGAATTAACTCTGATTTCTAGTTTTACTATTTCTTTGTAATAACTCGCACTACTGAGTTAAGATATAGGGCATAAATTCTTTTTCTTTTATGTTCAATGAATAAATTTGCAAGTGTTATCCCTCCCATCGCAGGTTACCATCCATGCCTCGGGTGACATAGTATTTGCGTACAAAGATGTCCCCTTGCAAGTCGATAGAATTGATGATACGGAACATCCCGTTAGAGTAGGACTTTCGGATGCTTATATGATCAACAAAACCATCTTCAGTGAGTATCCTAATTAAGAGATAATATCCTTCTTACTTATTAAATATTTAATATGAATAATATACTGTATATACCTAACTGTTACAATCATTTTAATTCTTCATACAGCCAGTAACACTAAAGTGATAGTCAATTATCAAGGTGGGGTCTAATTACTTTTTAAGTTTTGTTTAGATGTGCTCTACTGTCCATCCTAACATTCTTTTTCAGCTCTCTGTTCAATATAATTCAGACATCAAAGTTTACACAATCGTGATGTGTAATTTTCATCCTTGACTCGAATAAGAAATGTTTTGATAAATCTGATTATAAAAAAACTCTTTAACGTATTTTGTGACGGACAGACCAACTAACACGGATCTTTTATAATAAATAGTATGTAGATTATCACTTCTATTGTTGACATTAATTTGATTTACACAAACTTTATGAGGTACTATTGATAGAGTATCTGTTTAACGTATTTTGTGACAGACAATTTAAACTAATTTATATTTTAGCTCCACAGTTCCCTCACCTTCACTTCATTCACCTATATTTCCACCTTGTAAACTTCCACTATCTACACTTCCACCATCTTCATTTGCTCCACTTTCACTTCCCCCATCTACACTTCCCTCATCACACTTCCCCCACCTACACCTCCCCCTTTCACCTTTCAGCCCCCAACTTCACTCACCTCACATATACTACCTACAACTTCACTTCCAACACCTTCACTTCCCCCACCTACTCTTCCTCGCCTACTCTTTCCCCCATTTAATCAGTAATTAGATATAAGCAAATTAAGGCAAACAATGAAATTAATAAGGGGAACAAAATATAAAGGACATCAATAAGATGTTTAGTTTGTGGTATCATGCATACCGACTTTGTTCATATTTAATTAATGAAGGCGTAACGGACTCACTCATAGAGTTATGATAAGCTACACTAGAGATTGCAGGACGCTGAAAACCTTATTTTGTTTCCATTATATAATTACTCCATTGAAATGACGCCAGATTGCCAGTTAAGTGACTCCAAAATAAGGAATTAACCGTCCTGCAAGACGCGATATAATTTTGGCCACTGCCCCACCACTTGGACTCACTGACTGACTCAATCACTAAGGAAGGAACAAGCAGAATTATAATATAATAATAAAAACTGCTTACAGCATCAGCTGGTAGTTGCAATAAATGGCATATTTATTGTACAATATTTAAAATAAATTCTGGTATATTAGCTGGCGATATTTTGACTGTTCCTGATGTCCCTCAGATATCCAGAAACAGACACTCTACGAGTACCATAAGATAGACATGAAGGAACAGGGAAAGATATCCAACACCACCGCCATAGTTTTCAAAGCTCTGCCTACTTGCCTCTCCTACAGCGACTGCGAGTCCTGCCTTCAACACAACACTTCCTTCCAAGTGAGAAAAAGTCCTAAATGAGGTCCTTTATTCATTAAATTTTGAAAATACTAAAGTTAAGTCCTAACAAAGTCATGCGATAAAGTAAAGACTTAATATGTTTCAAATGTCCATATCTCTCCTCATAATTGGAATTTTACCCGCATACTTAGCTAAGTTCTGCGTTACCCGACTCTTCCACAATTTAATCGTACAATAAAAATTATAAAATAAAACATAAATAATAAATAAAAATTCTACACGATAGAAAATGTGGAATAGGGCGATAAATCTGAACCTAACGTGATTAAAGAATAAATGTTCATAAATTTCCAAAAAATCATCTAAGTGGCTACTGAGTTCATTATCAAATTAAAAAAGTTTTGAAACTCGTACACGAATATGATAATAAATAACTAAAATAGATAATTACTCATTAGATATTAACAGCTAACTGATCTACAGTGTCGGTGGTGCGGTGAAGTTGGTAGATGCAGTGATGGTATGAACCGCATGAGACAAGACTGGCTACAGAGTCGCTGTGACTACTTTCACATAGGTGAACTGAGTCAATGTGACTATGTACCCACTACTGATGGGGTGGAGGATGCAGCCACTACTAACACCACCCGGGGGAATGGGGTGGAGGATGCACCCACTACTGATACCACCCGGGGGAATGGGGTGGATGATGCACCCACTACTGATACCACCCGGGGGAATGGAGTGGAGGATACACCCACTACTAACACCACCCGGGGGAATGGAGTGGAGGATGGTGATGTCGTGCCAGATGGAGGAGCTGAACCATAGGCAGCAACAGCAGGTGATCCGTTAGTATTTGGCTGATTCTTTAACTAAGTATTTGGCTGATTCTTTAACTAAGTATGTGGCTGATTCTTTATCTAAGTATGTGGCTGATTCTTTATCTAAGTATGTGGCTGATTCTTTATCTAAGTATGTGGCTGATTCTTCATCTAAGTATTTGGCTGATTCTTTATCTAAGTATGTGGCTGATTCTTTATCTAAGCATGTGGCTGATTCTTTATCTAAGTATGTGGCTGATTCTTTATCTAAGTATGTGGCTGATTCTTTATCTAAGTATGTGGCTGATTCTTTATCTAAGTATGTGGCTGATTCTTTATCTAAGTATGTGGCTGATTCTTTATCTAAGTATGTGGCTGATTCTTTATCTAAGTATGTGGCTGATTCTTTATCTAAGTATGTGGCTGATTCTTTATCTAAGTATGTGGCTGATTCTTTATCTAAGTATGTGGCTGATTCTTTATCTAAGTATGTGGCTGATTCTTCATCTAAGTATGTGGCTGATTCTTTATCTAAGTATGTGGCTGATTCTTTATCTAAGTATTTGGCTGATTCTTTATCTAAGTATGTGGCTGATTCTTTATCTAAGTATTTGGCTGATTCTTTATCTAAGTATGTGGCTGATTCTTTATCTAAGTATGTGGCTGATTCTTTATCTAAGTATTTGGCTGATTCTTTATCTAAGTATGTGGCTGATTCTTTATCTAAGTATGTGGCTGATTCTTTATCTAAGTATGTGGCTGATTCTTTATCTAAGTATTTGGCTGATTCTTTATCTAAGTATTTGGCTGATTCTTTATCTAAGTATGTGGCTGATTCTTTATCTAAGTATGTGGCTGATTCTTTATCTAAGTATGTGGCTGATTCTTTATCTAAGTATGTGGCTGATTCTTTATCTAAGTATGTGGCTGATTCTTTATCTAAGTATGTGGCTGATTCTTTATCTAAGTATGTGGCTGATTCTTTAACTAAGTATGTGGCTGATTCTTTATCTAAGTATGTGGCTGATTAAAGAAATGAAAATGTTCAACTTTTATCATTATTCAGAGAAACAGGACAACATTCACCAATAATTTTTACCGACATTTTCATTGCGAGATAATGGTCATGAGAGAGAGACTGCCTACAATAACAATGAATTTGTATACATATATTTTTTCATCTGGTTCATTATTAGCAATACGTAGATTCGAAAATTGATGGATTATGAGAATTATAATTGAGTAGGCAGCCCACAATGGTAGAGAATTTTACCAGACTTTGGTTACTGATAAGATAAAAGATATTGTTACTATAAGTATAGTGGGAAATTGAAATGTAATACGTGCTATAAGCTATAGCGATAGCAATTATATAATAAAAATTAGCGCCATGATTTTTTTACTGATTATCCTATAAATATGTTATAAGAAAACTATACCTTTGGATATAATTCTATTTCAAATTTGGGCACCGAAAGTTACACCACTTTATCGTACAATGACTTCACTCACTGAGCAGCGGTTCGAATCATACCCAACTCATGACTGATATCTAATTTACAAGATATTAAAGGGAAATAATATAGTTTAAAACTTTAGGGCCTACCATTATTCACGTTAACACTTTCATGGTGGCTATAATCTTTAAAATTAACGAAAAGAACATAAATGCTATTATCTAACTATCGCAAATGAATTGAACAAAGTGTATTATAATTTATATTCTAAAGAAGAAAGCAATATACAATCGCAGCTGATTCCAAACAGACTCCATTTTGGTCCAAAAATGTACCTGAATGAAGCTACACGTGCCGCCATTTTATGACTTCGAAATTTGGATGCCTGGGAATTAAAACGAAGGACGTGAGTGAATGTGATACCCCTCTTACGACTTGAATTAATTTTTAATAGATAGAAATATTATAAACACTTTTAATGTCACTAGTATAAGTGATAAATAGTAAATATATTTACAAAGTTTCATTGATTTCAATATTTCTCGAAAGACAATTTAACTTGTGACGAAATGGTCACATTCGTTCACTAGGCTCCACAAGTTCAATTTATCAATGTTTAGTCCATTACTTTTATTGTAACTAATTCATAAATTGTTAGTAAACAGCAGTGTACATTATAACCACTGTACGGAACATCCCGGTTTCTCCCTTTAATGTTATGTTTCAGAATTACATATAATCTCGGAGTTGATCATCTGTTTTCGGTTTTCTATTCAATATTATAAAATA
Source organism: Caprella mutica (assembly GCA_947561585.1). Lineage (NCBI taxonomy): Eukaryota > Metazoa > Arthropoda > Malacostraca > Amphipoda > Caprellidae > Caprella > Caprella mutica. The sequence goes on from CANNZV010002290.1 coordinate 11,009, forward strand.
AATAAGTTGAACCAATGCATTTCAATGAAGAACAAAGATCAAATCAATTTAATTGATAGTTTTTCATTTTTACTATTATCATAAATCGCACTGATTTGAAATCTGAAAATGTTTAATAAAACTGATTCGAATATTGCAGTTTCCAGAAAGATAGGTCTAAATATTCATGTTACCTACCTACATGTTGGACAGTTGGTATAACTTACTTTGAATTGGTTTTAATCTATTACTGTATATATATAGCCACATCAAATTAAATTTAAATTCATTTTATATTTTTTTATCTTTATTGGGTGAATACATAAGATTTATCTACCTCTATACGCTAAATATACTAGATAGAGATATAATAAGTTTATGAGCATGTTATCTACTTAAGATCAAAAGTCTGTACACTGAAACAAAATCCTTGAAATTCAGAGACCTGCACAACCGCACGCTAGGCCTAGGGTATATAAGCTCGTGAGATCCGAATTACTACCACAGTGCTTTCTGGAACGTCCTGAATAGAGGTTAGTAACGATGTGCTCTAGTTATTCCTAGGTTATTTTAGTTACATGTAGCTTTTACTTATTCATTATTCTGCATATTATTATTAAAGTGATTAGACTGTGTTATTGTCGAGAAAAGAATGTAGTCTACAGGCACTTGCATTATAAAGTTTGTAAATTAGACTTTCTTTTACTAAAACTGATATAGATAACGTTATGGGAGAGCTTATAAATGCAGTTTCAATACGGTAGCCGGTATTTGCTCGAACGAACAATTTGATCGAAAGAACAGTTGCTCGAATTATCAAATTGGTCGAATGAACAAAATTGCTCGAATTATAAAATTGCACAGTTTTCGATTTTATAAAAGTCAGTTATTCATGAAGTGGAGCTGCACCTAACAATCCTTGTTTCTTTTTAGTAATTGATCATTAACCATTCTATAAATGATTTTAATTATTACTCATTCTGCATAATCTTTTTTTAGACAGTTTGTGTCATCTCGTATGTTACATGTGAATTGGAATCATGGGGTAAATCACTACTATTCATGTTTTTTATTATAAAACCCGAAAACAATTGTAGATAAATTTATTACTAGCCTATATGTATGTGGCACCTCAATAGGTGAAATAACTCAAAGTTATGGCAGAGTTTTAATAAATCTACAATTTTTTTGGGTTTTATGATAAAGAAAACAAGAATAGTAGTGATTCACCACATGATTCCAATTCAAATGTTACATATGAGATGACACAAACGGTCTAAAAAAAGATTGTGCAGAATGAGTAATAATTAAAATCATTTATAGAATGGTTAATGATCAATTACTAAAAGGAAAAAAGGATTGTTAGGTGCAGCTCCACTTTTATAAAACTGACTTTTATAAAATCGATAACAGTGCAATTTTTTTTTTGTTCATTCGATCAATTTGTTCGTTCGAGCAATTGCCTTTCGAGCAATTTACCTAGAACCTTTCAATACATATGTACGTCATATATATTTTTTAAATATGTTGTAATATTCGTGGCGCTAGGACAGAACAATTCACCGCGTGATTTATGTTTTACTGACGTTTGCATCATTTTATTTAAAATAACAAACACATTTTATTCATTTTTTGCTATTGAACCTCACCGAAAGGGTTACAGACTGTTAAAATAAATCACACTGCGAATTGTCCAACGGCGATTTGTTCCGTGGCTAACGGTTCGGGAGTATTAGGATCCTGAAATTGTGCGGCAAACTCGAGATTGCGCAATGCAGTAAAAAGTATGATGCCGAGCTGATATTGATTGGGGAAATCCCCATATATAGAGAGAGAAAATGCGCACTGCTTGAAAAAAGGAGAGAGCTATCCTCTCCATAGCATCTAGGTACTTATATATACAATAGTCCACCAAAGTGAAGTGATTTGGGTTCCTTCTTAGACTATCGGCGAAATATTCCTATGTTATTCGTACGGGAGAAAAAGTAGGTGGTAAAACATCCCTTACAGCTGACTATTTACTTACGCTTGGAAAATTCTAAGTCAATATTTCGATACCTAATATCTAAACGCATTCATTAATAAAAAGTTCATTGAAATGTGTATTCAAATAAAAGAGTTATGAGCAATTTAATTAGAAATAACGTCAATTAAGAGACAAATCCGTAAATTAGGTAACCTGTATATTATATAAATTTGAAAGATTGGTTACCAAATAACGTGAAGTTCTCTCAGTTTTGGGAGTATATCTTATTATTGAAGTAATTTTATTTATTTTATAACTTTTCTATCTTAGAATAGGATTCAGAAACCTAAGTATTAGGTTTATGTATTATTACAAGATTAAAGATATAATATAATACAAAATGACTAGTTAGTTTCAAAACATGATATCAATCATATCACTATCATAATTATATTTTTTAAATTAATATAAGATAAAATAATATAAAGTAACTAGTTTCAGAATTTTAATCACCTAACTAGGTATATTTTATGAGTTACAAAGGTAGGTTCACCGTACCTACTTTCCCCATACCTAGTTCGGTTTCAGAATCCTATCCTAAGATAGAAAGGGTATAAAGTAAATAAAATTACTTCAATAATAAGTTATACACATAAAACTGAGAGAATTTGATGTTATTTGGTAACCAATCTTTCAAATTTCTCTCGTAAAAATATGTTGTACAGGTTACCTAATTTACGGATTTGTCTCTTAATTGACGTTATTTCTAATTATATTACTCATAACTTTTTTATTTGAATACAAATTTCAATGAACTTTTTATTAATGAATGCGTTTAGATATTAGGCATCGAAATATAGACTTAGAATTTTTTAAGCGTAAGTAAATAGTCAGCTGTAGGGATGTTTTACCACCTAGTTTTTCTCCCGTACGAATAACATAGGAATATTTCGCCAATAATCTAAGAAGGAACCCAAATCACTTCACTTTGGTGGTCTATTGATGGATAGTTACAAGTTAGGTACCTATTTATACTAGTTGGGGAATTACAAGTTTGTTACCTATAGATACACTAGTTTGCTAATTACATGTCAGGTACCACGATACTCTTGTTGAATGGTTACAAGTAGGTTACCTAGATAAGATTGATGGTGCATCTAGGTACTCTAGTTAGGTAATAACAGGTTTGGTACCTAGATAAACTAGTCGGGTAACTAACTACAAGTTGGAATACCTAGATACACTAGGTGGATACATACAAGTTGATACCTAGATACAGTATAGTAGGTTAATTACTAATCAAACACCTACATGGATACACTATATGAATAATTACATACACTGTTTATAGATACACTAGTCAGGTCATTACTAGAGGGGAGGTTCGTGTCTGCGGGGCTTATATACTAGCTAGGCAGGATAGTATTCGATGAGGGAGAGGATTTGATAAACGGGTAACCAACCCCTGCACAATCTTGAGAATGTCACTTGATTTCAGGATCCTCAGAAACGCGCAGAACAATCTTAAAATAGTGCAAATCGGTAAATTGCACGGAAAATATTCAAGTTATTATGTGGCCTAAATTCTTGAGGTATCCATTTCTGATTGGTCAGAAAAGTCGCAGTTCATTCTTTGATTTCGTGTACCTAATTTATCAGAGTGTTGGGCTTGGAAGTCTTACCTTTGAGAATGACCATAATCTATCTTATTAAACAATTAATTTAATAATTATTTAATTACACTTGAGATAATTCTCTAATTCTATGTTTTTTATATTTTTTCAGTAATTATATTAAATTACTGGAGATACCGGTGAAATTATTGTAATAAGGCCATTTTTTATATGAGGTTAATTATTTATCAGTATCAGATCTTTATGATACAGGATGTAGGTTTCAATACTAGGCAAAAAAAATCAGTTTGTATTTCTGACTTACTCCATTCTATAACATAATGTATATGTTATAGAATGTATGTATAACATATTATTATATTGATTTATAATATTTACGTGTTCATGCAAAAAAAAAAAAAAAAAAATATTATATATAGGTAACCATTTCTGATCGGTCTGAAGAGTCGAAATTATTCTTTGAACTCAACTATTTACAGTTCTAATGGATCCAAGTGAAATAATATTTAATCCAAGTGAAATAAAATATTTTATCATTCCGATACCTCACATTTTGTGTTTTTGTTGGTTGGTTGCATGAAAAATGTTACAATTTTAATATTTAGAATGTATAAAATATTTGTATAATTTATGAAAGATAATGATGGGCCACCATAATCTCTCATTGCCACTTTAATCTTTCATTATCCACCATAACCCTTCATTGTCCACCATAATCCTTTATTGCCCACCATAATCCTTTATTGTCCAATATAATCCTTTGTTGCCCACCATAATCCTTCATTGCCCCACCATAATCTTCCATTGGCCACCATAATCTTCCATTGGCCACCATAAACTTCCATTGGCCACCATAATCTTCCATTGCCCACCATAATAATATATCATTGCCCGCCATAAAAATCTATCATTGCCCACCATAAAAAATCTTCAAAGTCCACCATTTTAGTTGGTTTAAATTTTATTTACATATAATTTATTCACAGAAATTTATTTACATAAAATTTATTTAAATATAATTTATTTAGATAGTTATAATATATTTAAATATAATTTATTTACTTATAATTTATTTACATATAATTTATTTACATAAAAGTTGTAAATAAATGTTATGTAAATTAATTTCATGTAAATTAATTTCATGTAAATTAATTTCATGTAAATAAATGTTATGTAAATAAGTTTTATGTAAATAAGTTTTTATGTAAATAAGTTTTATGTAAATAAGTTTTATGTAAATAAGTTTTATGTAAATAAGTTTTATGTAAATAAGTTTATGTAAATTAGTTTTATGTAAATTAGTTTTATGTAAATTAGTTTTATGTAAATAAGTTTTATGTAAATTAGTTTTATGTAAATTAGTTTTATGTAAATAAGTTTTTATGTAAATAAGTTTTCTGTATATAAGTTTTATGTAAATAAGTTTTATGTAAATTAGTTTTATGTAAATTAGTTTTATGTAAATAAGTTTTATGTAAATAAGTTTTCTGTATATAAGTTTTATGTAAATAAGTTTTATGTAATTTAGTTTTATGTAAATTAGTTTTATGTAAATAAGTTATTATGTAAATTAGTTTTATGTAAATAAGTTTTCTGTAAATAAGTTTTATGTAAATAAGTTTTATGTAAATTAGTTTTATGTAAATTAGTTTTATGTAAATAAGTTTTATGTAAATAAGTTTTCTGTATATAAGTTTTCTGTATATAAGTTTTATGTAAATAAGTTTTATGTAAATAAGTTTTATGTAAATAAGTTTTATGTAAAAGGTTTTATGTAAATAAGTGTTGTGTAATAAATTATACAAATATTTTTTATATTTTAAACATTAAAATCGTGACATTTTTCATGCAACCAACAAACAAAAATACAAAATTTTATTTCACTTGGATCAACTATTATTTCAATTGTATCAACTAAAACTGTAAATGGTATACATAATTACTTCCTAAATTACGGAAGGTTATGATTTGTTTCAGCATTAATTTTCTTGTACAAATAACATAAGATTATTTTTATTATTTATTCATAATCTTGCTACTCGCATAACTCGAAAAGTATTCCACCAAATTGCCTGAAATTTGGTATGACGATTGTCTTTGTCGAGGACCATCTGATTAGATTCTGGGTACAATCAGCTTGAAGCTCAAAGTCATGGAAAGTTTAAACAAGCAAAAGTAGAGTTGGTTACTTATAAATATATAACAGTTGATACATAGATATATTACAGTTTTATTAGTTTAATATAATATATATATAGGAGTTAATTTATTTCATGTTGGAATGAAACTTTTTTTAATTTCTTGTAATTTATTCATTATTTTGCATTTTTAATAATGTTTCTATTTTTTGTTTCAGATTTTTTTTCTGACGAGTTCACGATTTGCAAACTACCTTGACAGTGAATTACATTCTAGAAACTTTTCTTTGTTGATTAAGGTGAGTTATTTTTATATCTTTACTTCCATAAAAGTTGTTAATTAGTTTATAATTTATGGTACATATCCATAAATCTGCCTAAATGAATAAGCTATATTCTAACTGTATAAATAATATAATTAAAAGAGGCTGAAATCAATTCCAGTTTCTTAGTCATTTTTGTTAGATTTTTTCCCTTTCTCCCATTCATTTAATATTGATAACAATTTTTATAATATTAAATCACTTTTGGAAATAATTTAATATCATTTTCGAATAACATAAATATCTAAAAAACGAAGAATATCGAAATACATAATTGGATTTTCTTTCTTTACTTCCTTGAAAGTTGTTAATTAGTTAATAATTTATAGGACAATATCCTTAAAATGTGCATAAACCATATAAACTATAATCTAATTCGGTATAAATAATAACATCATTCAGAGACTGAAATCAGTTCTAGTTTAGCAGTGGTCTCAAGTTGAATTTTTCTCTCTTTTTCCCATTTATCTAACCATGTTGACAATTTAATATTACTTAAAATAATTAAATATCGCTTTCACTATAATAAATATGGTGACAGGAATTTTGCCAGGCGGATTTTTGCCCGGCGGAATTTCCCCCGTGGATTATATATTTCTGGGTTAAAATTGTTAAATAATAAATAATTATAAGTATAAGACGTGAGATGCAACTTACATGATATAAAAACGTTTTAATGTAACTTAACATATTGTACTATAACAAGTTTTATTTAACAAATGTAAAACAGACCACGAAATTGTAAATAAAATGAATTTAATTCTACTTAAAATGATTACAGAACATCTTATAAATTTGACTGTTATGTATTTTGACAGTACTTTAGTTTAAAATAATACTATATGGTTTGCTATTTTCAAGGTATAATAATTTAGTATTCTTAACTGTGTTTGCAATTCACTTCGGCTTTCTTCACCTGTACAGTACTTCGTGACGAGATATGACTATATGTTCATTAATATGTTCAATGATTTCATTAACGATTTCACAGATTTCAGTCTTACATTTAGTATTAACATTTTTTTAAATAATGATATCTTTACCACGTGAACTTGATATTACCCACGCCATTGTGAAAGGGATAAGACATATAGCTGTAATAGAGCAAACTTCAGGAACCAACTGTCTAATACATAGTATTTTTGTATATATTGTATTTGCGAAGTTCCTGGCGTGTTTCTAATTAATATCAGTTTCGATCATACAATATTGTGCAGTAGAAATAACACGCCTGGATCTTCCCAAATCACCTACTGCTTGTGCCCTAGTTTTCCGCAGTTGCCGTCAGCTGATGAGAGGATTTGGCGAGCAGTCCGCTTTATGGACAGGTAAAGATAGCATCACCTGTCTATAATTTATGTATAGAAATGTTTCACAAGTTTCTTTAAAAGAGCTAGTACTTATTACGCCATTATATTCAGATAAATAGGGGATCGTTTTGTGAAGTGAGCTGTGGACTCTCTCTTGAAGTGGCGGACTTCGATTCTCCGCTGAAGTCCCTTGTACCTCCTCATCAACTCTCCTGAGATGACTGGCTAAACTAAGGGAGTCTGGGAGGCGAGACTGCGGGCACAGTGGCGATGATTTCTGGGCGACATGTTTCCTATCTGTTTATCGTAAGTTTCTTACTGCCGTATTGATATGGTCGAACAGATAGAAAATTGAACTGTAAAGTTTAATGAATCTAGATTACTTCTTATCTCCATCCATTAATCTTTATCACGCCAGGAACCAATTATTCATTACTTATAACATCCGTAACTTATAACATCCGTAACTTATAACTTCAATTCCTTATAACTTCAATTCCTTATAACTTCAATTCCTTATAACTTCAATTCCTTATAACTTCAATTCCTTATAACTTCAATTCCTTATAACTTCAATTCCTTATAACGTTAATTCCTTATAACGTTAATTCCTTATAACGTTAATTCCTTATAACGTTAATTCCTTATAACGTTAATTCCTTATAACGTTAATTCCTTATAACGTTAATTCCTTATAACGTTAAATTACATAAACGTTCATTACTATTATTCCATTCTTATAAAACTATAACCCTATTTTGTGTGTTCGGCTAGTGTTTTCATTACGGTAATAGTTACCTTCTATTTCAGAAACCGGTAATTCAGCACAGCCGAGCTTACGCACGCATTTGATCACTCACTCTACTGGAGAAAAACTTGTAGATTACAATAGTCAATTAATATAACTTTTATTACCCCCAATACTGGCATTAAACATTATTAAGATAAATAAGATCCTTCAGACTTATTTACTATTTCCAAATATCTTTCCAAATATGATTACAATGAATGAATCTTCATCCTATTTTTTCAAGTCTTTTAATACCATTCATAATATCTGTTAAATAGTAACGATTATATGGTTTGTTTCTTAAATTATCGAAGTTGTTCAATTACTTATAATTAGGTTAACCTTACATAACATGACACTTATTTTTTTCAATTACAGTGATAAGTGAATTCTACAAAAATGTTAGAACTTATGTATAGCAGTTAAATTAAAACATGTTCAGTAATTACCCTAAGTAAATTCAAAATTCATTTTATTCTTTATTTCCGTGGCTATTTAATATTAGTTAAATAAAACAAATGTTAAAGTATAATATGTTAAAGTTACAAAAAAAGAAATATTTATATTTATGGGTCAGTTGAATCTCACATTTTAAACTTTCAATTTACATTTTACCAATTTAAACCCAGAAATATATAATCCACGAGGAAAATTCCGCCGGGCAAAAATCCGCCTGGCAAAATTCCACATTGGCAAAATTCTGCCAGGCAAAATTCCTAGAACCAATAAATATCTACAACCAAATCGTATCACAAAATTAAATTGGAGAATAATTGAATAAATAGAAATATATCTTTAATTTGATAATAACAGTTTGAACGTCAAATACAATCGACTATTTTCAATCATGTGAAACTTGTAGTTTCCAGTCCCAATGTATGTTATTTGTTGCTAATTGCATAAACCATTGGAATCATATTAGATTATAACTTTTTTTTCTATTTCAGACTCACAATCCAAAATGGGGTTAGGACCAACAACCAGGCAGTTTGACCTGCTGAAAAACATTGGAGGCATAGTCATGAATGCCTTCAACAAGAGGACAGTTTCACCCGGTGTAGGTCTTTGCGACAGCCCAGTCCTCAAGCTGTTCTACACCTACACCTTCTGGCTGATTTTTGGAGGATATGCCGCTATTTCTTACTGTTGGTGGAATAAAGATATTCTCACCTGCACCAGCAAGTACAATGCAGACTCGCAAATCAGACCAGATTACCTCAACATCTGTGCATCTTATCTCTATGTTGAGGATGCCAATGGAGTCATCTCTGGAAAGACTTACCTACTCTTCTACAGATGGGTTCACTGGGTGCTCTTCCTCATTGCTCTAATCTTTTATATTCCTCATAAGATGAGCAAAAGAGCTGAGAATCCTAAGGTCAAGAAACTGTTCGACCTTCTCGCCTCACCCAAAGAAGAAGTGAGCTACAAGGAAGCCTGCCAATACTACATGGTCAACAGTGGCACACACAACAATGTTTTCGTCAAGAGTTTCTTGATACACATTGTAGCTGTGGCCATCAACTTACTCTGCTACTTTGCAATTGACTTCGTGTTCTTGGGAAAATTTAAGGATTTAGGATACGCAACATTTCCTTTCAACAGAGATATCATCAATTTCCAGGATGAACTCTCCTTAAGATTTCCTCCATTTGCCCAATGCGAAATCACTCCCTTCAACATGCTGACAAATGCCAGAACCGAAAGATACGGTTGTCATCTGACTTACATGGAACTCTATGAGAAGTACTTCATTGTCCTCTGGGTGTGGATGACAGCAACATCCATCATTGGAATTCTCTACATCTTTTATCTCTCGTTGTTCTTCGTTCCTAATTTCCGTCATCTTTTGCTCCGTTTCACCCAACCCTTGAAAGCAAAGAAAGAAGAGATCGAAGGAATCAACGAAAGCTTGAATGAAATTTCATTCGGAGACTTTTTCCTTGTGTATAGAATGAAGTCTTCCTTTTCTCCTCACACTTATTACGATCTGTTGAAGACTCTCTTCTACAAACCACCTGCAAATAGAAGTTCATCTTTGGAAAAGGATGTCGATGTTCCTGACCAGCCAGCACCGGCAGTGAGAAGGCAGAAACCAAGAGGCCATCTTAACAAGAATATGCAGATGGCCACTAAACATAAAGCATTCTGTATTGAATAATCTGTAAATACTAAATTGTTCTTCTTTTGTTCACGTTATTATGAGTGTTTGTTTGTGTAGTATTTAGTTGTTCTGTTCGTTAAATAAAATCATTAGATTAAGTATCATATTTCTGACCTGTAGATCAAATAATATCTAAATTAATGCAATTGAGGCAGTTAGGTTCATAACTATAATTAATTGTAATTCCTATCTTTTAGTGGAATATTCAATGTCATAGCCGTTAAATAATCTTATTTTGAGCAGCCTAATATATTGAGTTTCTGGCCTCTTTAGTTAGGTTCATCTGCATGTTACCTTTAATTTCATCTTATTTTTGTATATTTAATTGGCTAGATTCATTATCAATTACATAATTCTAATCTCTTAGTGGAATATTTACTATCGTTCCCATTAAATTATTTTAGTTTGATATGCTCAATAAATTAGCTTTTTGCCTCTTTAGGTAGGTAGGTTTTTCTGCATTTTATATTTTTTGTACCTTTAAGTAGGTAGGTTCATATTAAATTGTAATTCCGATCTTCTAAAGGAAATAAGGAATTGTGACACTTATTTCATTTTGGCACGACTAACCAAGTCAAGTCTTAGATTGTGATATTACATATTAGTGGTTCAAATTTGACCTTTAAATGCATTTTAGTCATTAATTTCATAATCAATTGTAATTCCAATATTTTGGTACTGAAATTTTTAATTTCATTTAAATGTGTATCATAATTTTTCGACATGCAGATGATAAATATGTTGGCTGTTTTGCATCTTTAGTTAGTTAGGTTTATATTCAATTGTAATATCAATCTTTAAATGAAATAATTAATGTCATTCACATTCATTAAATCATTTAGTAAATTTCTTGACATGCATATCATATTACCATGTTCATTCTTTGTGTTCAATTTAAGAAATTTGGTAATCATCTGTAATTTCATCATTTTGTAATATATTGACATTTATTATCTTAATTTATATTGTGATTTTAATTAATAGGAATTTGTTTAGTTTTTTCCTTTGTATTATTGTCAATCCTAAAATGTGAAAGTGATTTTCACATTCAATTATACATATGATATTAATTAAATAAAAATAGAAAACGGCGCCCCTCGAACAAAATTTAATTGATTACAAATAATAATCTAAGTGATAGAAACAAAAATATGAATGACAAATTAAAATTATTTAGCGAGACTTTGATGAGACATATTTAGAGAGTAAAAACACCCTGTATATTCTACAACAGTCTTGACTATAGATAGTTGAAACATTTTTAAGTCGTAAGGGAGAGATTAGTCAGTGGCCAAAATAATATCGCGTCTTGCGGGACGCTAAAATCCTTATTTTTGGGTCACGTGACTGGCAATCTAGCGTCAGTTTAATGAGAATAACTGAAACAAAACTTATTGGAGAAATGATATAACTGAAACAAAATATGATTTTATACCGTCTTCCTTAGCGTCCTGCAATCGCTGCAACACTTCCTCTCTTTAGAGTAGTTTATCATAACTCTATGGTCGTAAGGGAGAGTTTTCCATAACTTCGGTCAGCCATATATAGTCATTTCTGACACTGGATGAGCCGCTGATTACTAGGATTGTGACAATGATGCGTTTGATATCATAGATCTTAAGAATATCACAGACGTAATGAAATGGTATCGAATACTTTATACCGCTGGTTTAGAACGATTGAATGGTCTTTGATTCAATCCGTCTATAATATTTTCAGGATCTATTATTTTAAACGCATATTGTCACAACCCTAGTTATTACGTGAACAAGTGCTATAAATGTGGTTAGGATAATTTATTGTACCTGAAATATGATTCTCAAACAGATAAATTCAAAGGCCAACCTTATTCATTATCCATATCCTCTACTCTAATTATCTTATTTAAAAAAAGGTGGTTTTAGTACGAGCTCTATATTCAGATGAGGTTTTGTTTCTTATAATTCATTTATTGATCTCGATTAGAGGGTTTAATTGTTTATCAGAGGCAGCACTCTCTACCAGAATGTCATATAAAAGCTAAGGATGCACAAGAGAATATGCTTACTTACCAAAGCATTTAAAGATACAAACTTAAAAGCTCTATGAAATATGCTAGGAATTTTGGAAATGTTATTGTAAATGTACTGAATATGACTGGAAAACTTCAATTTACTGTCTATTTTTACCATTAAAAAGGTTGAATAATCTTCAAAAGAAATTGGTTCATTATCTATTTTTAAACACAGAGGTGGATCATTAGAATATAATCTATTATTGATGAATACTACAGAGGTCTTGTTAGCATTTGGTGAGAGTCTATTGCTAATAGTCTAATCAAACAGTTGACATGAATTTTTATTAGTTTTAAGCATCAAGGAATCAAGATTCACATCACCAAGGGTAATAGTGGTAATAAAGTGAAGTGTACATCATTAGTAGAGTTATATATATCATTAATACATAAGAGAAATAAAACAGGTCCCAGGACACTTCCTTGTGGTACGCCACATGATATTGCCGTATCACCTGACACAACATCACCAAGTTTACGCTATGTGTACTTCCATGAAAATAAATACGGAACCACTCCAAAGCCACACCAAAAATTCCATATTAAGCAAGTTTACGCAATGAGAGTAAATGGCTTACAATATCTATAGCTTTTTAATATTTATAGCTATTCCAAATTTCTTACTATCAAGGTATAGATATACCCTCTCAAGAAAATTCAAAATGTCATCCGTACTACTCTTAAATTGCTGAAAATCAAACTGCTTCTAATTCATAATAGTTTATTTTTCTAGGTAACTATTAAATCGAGATGTAAAACATTTCTCTATGATCTTGCTGTTAAGTAGGGGCAAAATGGATATGATTGGATAGTTAGTCACTTCATCGTCAGACTCACACTTCAACACATACATTACAAATGCTTTTATCAAGATGTCTCTATATATTCCACCAGAAATTTAGTTCTTTATAATTATTGACAATGGATATGATAAATAACAAATTACTAATTTAAATATTCTAGCTGGAATCTTATGAAGTCTATAACTAGGATGTTCCATTTGATTGTACCATTTTAGCCTCAAATTAAATATAGTCAACTTCAAATTTTAAAAAGTCAACTTCATTTTTTTATTTTAACATTTGTAACGCCAATCGATTTTTCAGTGAGAATAAAGTATTCGTGTAGAATTGTAATATTCAATAAAATCGAATAATGGAAATATATCATTTTAAATTTAATTAATTTCTAACCAAGTGCTAGCGGTAGATTTCGCCACAATCAGTGGCGCCATCTTGTTAACAAACCAACTGAAAGAAGTTTCTATCTATATTCTAGCTCAAGTGAAGAGATGCTTTATTTTTAAACCTATGCCTTCTAGTTTTGAATTCACATAATATTTTCATCATTTTGAAGCCAACAAAGGTTGATTACTGCATACATAAATTACTATGATAACAACAAACATACTCACGTACATACTAATGAGTGCATTTTCTTCCGCTAGGTGTCGAAATTTTACAGTACACTTTTTATATGAACATTTAATAAATAAACGAGCATTCAAATATTACATAATTAAATATTCTGAATCGATTTAAGACCAATTTAGCGGTTGTTTAATTTTGTCTTTACGCTCCCTGTAAATAAAGTCAACTTCAAATTAAATAAAGTCAACTACATATTAAATAAAGTCAACTACAAATTAAATGAAGTCAACTACAAATTAAATAAAGTCAACTACAAATCAAATAAAGTCAACTACAAATTAAATATAGTCAACTACAAATAATATTAGTAATATGCTTATATACGCAGTACTTTAAGAACTCTAAAACAAATTTTCTTTCTATAACTCATAGAAAATAATATATAGAATCGAGGAGTGACAATTATAAATTTCTAGTTACTTTTATTCGCTTTAGTTACCGTTTGGTAACTAATCTGAGTCGTGATTTGGTAACCAAAGCGGGGGATGCCTGTAATGGATCTATTAATATCTTTACAAATATGAATAGCTTCGAACTCAATTTAAGTTCATTTTATATTGTTTTATCCTTATTAGATAAAGATATGAGGTTTATGAGAATGTTATCTACCTAAGATCAAAAGTCTGTACGCTGAAACAAAATCCTTGAAATTCAGAGACCAGCACAACCGCACGCGTATATAAGCTCGGGTGATCCGAATTCCTACCACAGTGCTTTCTGGAACGTCCTGAATAGAGGTTAGTAACAATGTGCTCTAGTTATTCTTAGGTTATTTTAGTTACATGTAGCTTTTACTTATTCATTATTCTGGATATTATTATTAAAGTGATTAGACTGTGTTATTGTCGAGAAAAGAATGTAGTCTACAGGCACTTGCATTACAAAGTTTGTAAATTAGACTTTCTTTTACTAAAACCGATTGGTGAATATTCGCCTCCTCTCTAAATAATGTACTCTTTAAATCAAAATGCGGTTGGATAATTGTATTTGTTTAACTTTTATAATATTTAATGATATTCCTCCTTATTCATGTACCAATTTTATAGCAAGTTCAGTAAGGACCATTTTCTTACTGTATACTTTATGATCGAACCCTGAGACGCAATTATTGGATCCTGGTTATATGTTATACATGCTATTTTCTTAGAAATATTAATGTTATTTTGGCTCATTCAGAAAATTTGAAGCTTGACATTTTTTGTTCTTCCAAATCCGAAAACGTAAATATCTGTGTTCAACGTGTTAAGTTATATATTGATTGTCATTATTTTAATTATCCGTATAATACTTGTTTAATTTTTGAATTTGAATTCAACTTTAATCTCATTTAATCTTATAAAATATTCATAATACTACAAATTCATTTTCCAAAATAATCTTTCTAGCATATAGTTTTATAACGCATAAATTCTAGACAAAACAGGATGTAGGTTTCAAACTTTTTTTTTAGAGAAGACATATTTTCCATAAAAAAAAGAACTAGGCCTAAAATATACCAGTTCCGGCAAGTTTACCGCAGCTGACCACAATCTTCTTCGTTTTTCAGTCCCAACCTCATGCATAATCTTTAGAAAGAAGCCGGCGATAATATAAATTCCTCGTACATAAGTTGGGTCCATGCGACTTTGTGACAGGCTTTCCCATTGTTTTTCGAACTCCAACAGCTTATCTTCGTCCTTCTTTTCTTTCATTTATCTTTTGTCGATCAAATTACTGTAGCCGGTTTGTAATTACCTTCTCTTTGTTTCACTTCCACAACTGCGTAGTAACTAAATTCTGGAACGTTTCAAAATTTGAGGTTTTCCTCTAAGAATAAGTAGAAGGGAAGTGGTTGTCTGAAATCCAAGACAGATATAGATAACGTTATAGGAGAGCTTATGTTTAATGTTTTACTACATTGGTACTATTTCTAATAATAAATAGTTTGGTTAGAAAACCTACGTTTTTCGTGTACATTAAATAGTGTATAGGTATTAATTTCTGAAGAGTCAAAAATTATATTTTGGACATAAGTGCGTAATTCATTAATTTTCTACTCAATTCTGTAAATAATTATCTTCTTCAGTTATGTTATATTACAATTAGGTAAATAGTCAATTAGTTGCACTTAAATACGATTTTCAATTATACTTGAAGGTATTTTATATATTAAGTATAAATTAATTGCTGACAAAATGCCTAAAATAATTGAATAATTAATTGCAATAATAATTTATTACCTAAAATTATGACAATTAAACTCTTAAATATTTGATAGCCAATATGTGAATCCCTAAATACATGTAAGCATTTGTTAATTCTTATTACATAATCAATTTAAATTCAATTAATATTTTATTTCATTCGAATTATTTTATTAGTTACATTTTTCTAATAATGTTTTTATGTTTCAGATTTTTTTCCCGCGTTCACGATTTGAAAACTACCTTGACGGTGAATTACATTTGGACATTTTTCTTTGTTGATTAAGGTGAGTTATTTTTATTTCTTTACTTCCATAAAAGTTGTTGATTAGCTTATAATTTGTGTTATTTATTTACTTATAAATTGCCAAATTAAATAAAGTATATTATGATACAGTAAAGCTCCTATATAGTGAATGTGGGGTCCTGAGTCTATAGTGAACAAATTTCCCTTAGTCTGCCATGAAATGACCATTAGTTTTCTAAAAACTGACATCCATTCATTACACTCTAAAGAGAATTGGTTCAATATAGAGGGTACCTCCTTACTTAGGATTTTACATTCACTGTAGCAGAGTTCCACTGTAGTAGAAAATAATACTATCTTTGAAAGGCAGGAATCAATTCTTCTAACCATGTTCACTATTTTAATATAGTATATAATTCCTCAATAATGAAGTCCTGTATAGTGAACCATTCTTATTTGTAAAGTCCTGAATAATGAACTACCCTAATATTTCTTTAGTCTCCCATGAAATAGAACTATAATACAATAATTATGATAGGTACTACCATACTAAAAATAGGTAGTAAGGTCTGAAATGTTTAATTTCAATTAATAAACATCTGTTTGAAAAATAAAAAATTGTGAATATTTAGGTAGAATTCCTTTTAAAACTTTAAAAAGTCAATAGTCTACTTTGAAAGAAAACTATGCATTTTTGATAATTTTCGTGAAACAATGTTTGCTTAAGTGAAATTATATATATATATTGCAAAATATTACTCTAGAATCAGGGTATCCATATCTCGATCACGAATCATTTTTGGACATTTTGTTCTTCATGAAAAAGTTTTCATGCAAGCTATCAAATTTTAATAACTTTTTTTCTATTTCAGTCTCACAATCCAAAATGGGGTTAGGACCAACAACCAGGCAGTTTGACCTGCTGAAAAACATTGGAGGCATAGTCATGAATGCCTTCAACAAGAGGACAGTTTCACCCGGTGTAGGTCTTTGCGACAGCCCTGTCCTCAAGCTGTTCTACACCTACACCTTCTGGCTGATTTTGGAGGATATGCCGCCATTTCCTACTCTTGGTGGAATAAAGACATTCTCACCATGCACCAGCAAGTACAATGCAGACTCGCAAATCAGACCAGATTACCTCAACATCTGTGCATCTTATCTCTATGTTGAGGATGCCCATGGAGTCATCTCTGGAAAGACTTACCTACTCTTCTACAGATGGGTTCACTGGGTGCTCTTCCTCATTGCTCTAGTCTTTTATATCCCTCATAAGATGAGCAAAAGAGCTGAGAATCCTAAGGTCAAGAAACTGTTCGACCTTCTCGCCTCACCCAAAGAGGAAGTGAGCTACAAGGAAGCCTGCCAATACTACATGGTCAACAGCGGCACACACAACAATGTTTTCGTCAAGAGTTTCTTGATACACATTGTAGCTGTGGCCATCAACTTACTCTGCTACTTTGCAATTGACTTCGTGTTCTTGGGAAAATTTAAGGATTTAGGATACGCAACATTTCCTTTCAACAGAGATATCATCAATTTCCAGGATGAACTCTCCTTAAGATTTCCTCCATTTGCCCAATGCGAAATCACTCCCTTCAACATGCTGACAAATGCCAGAACCGAGAGATACGGTTGTCATCTGACTTACATGGAACTCTATGAGAAGTACTTCATTGTCCTCTGGGTGTGGATGATAGCAACATCCGTCATTGGAATTCTCTACATCTTCTATCTTTCGTTGTTCTTCGTTCCTAATTTCCGCCATCTTTTGCTCCGTTTCACCCAACCCTTGAAAGCAAAGAAAGAAGAGTCGAAGGAATCAACGAAAGCTTGAATGAGATTTCTTTCGGAGACTTTTTCCTTGTGTATAGAATGAAGTCTTCCTTCTCTCCTCACACTTATTATGATTTGTTGAAGACTCTCTTCTACAAACCACCTGCAAATAGATATCCATCTTTGGAAAAGGATATCGATGTTCCTGACCATCCAGCACCAGCAGTAAGGAGACAGAAACCTAGAGGCCATCTTAACAATAATAAGCAGATGTCCGCTGCGTCCAATAAACATAAAGCTTTCTGTATTGAATAATCTGTAAATACTAAATTGTTTTTTTTACATTATTATGTGTATCTTGTAAGTTTTGTAATTAGTTGTTATAAAGTCCTTACAATTAATATCTTATTTTGATGACATCATATTCATATTTTGTGTACTTTAAGCAGTTAGGTTGATAAGGAATTATAATTCAAATTTTTCAGTTAAATAATCTCCATTTTCATTTCTTATTTGGATAAGCATACTAAATTTAGTTTAACCTTTTACATCCTTACTAATGTTCATCTTACCTAACTTTAATATTTAGGTAGTTAGGTTCATCCCTCCTAACTTTTAGGTAGTTTGGTTCCTCCTACCTAACTTTTAGGTAGTTTGATTCCTCCTACCTAAGTTTTAGGTAGTTTGGTTCATCCTACCTAACTTTAAGGTAGTTAGGTTCATCCTTCCTATTTTTTAGGTAGTTAGGCTCCTCCTACCTAACTTTTAGGTAGTTAGGTTCCTCCTAGCTAAGCTTTAGGTAGTTTGGTGAATTTGCATAATAAATTAGGTTACATTTTTTGCATCTTTAAATTGTTACCTAGTTTCATAATCAATTGTGCCTAATTATAATCTTTTAATGAAATATTTAATGTCATTTAAATATCTATTTCTTTTTCAAGTGAAGAACAAATGATATGTTTTTGAACAAAGGATAGTTTTTATCTGCAGGTGAATTTTTCCTGTTAATTCATAAGTCTTTGATTGTGATATTATATATTTCAGTTAGATAGGTTCATAATCATTTGTAATTCTAACCTTTCATTGAATGTTCATCTCCTTATTATTTTTACTTGTGAATGGAATTATGTTAACTTTTTTGCTTTTTAGTTAATTAGGTTCAAACTGAATTGTAATTCCAATATCTTAATGGAATATTGAATGTCATTCACTTTCATTTATTTAATTTTGACATTTTGATCAATTTACTTTATTTCCTTTTTTTATGTTCACTTTAGGTAATTTGATAAGTAGCTATCTGTAATTTCAAAATTTATCGAACTATTAATTGACATGTCTTTTAATTTTATAAGAACCTAATATTGTGATATTAATTGATAAATTTTTTAATGGTTGTTTATTTTTGTATTATTATAAACCCTAATAATCTAAAATTGCTTTCGAATTCAGTTGAAGTTTTAAAATTATAATAGGTAAATATAAACGGTCATGATCATATGTATATATGAATAATGAGACTGGATACTTGAAGCTGTCGAAAAATTTGGCCCTAAATCAATTCAGAACATATAATTACATCATGGGGATACATAAAAGGGGAAAATGCATTATTAAAAAAGGTAAATGAACTAAAAGGAAATAAATAGATATTTAAATTGCTTATAATATATAGAGATTGAAGGTATTTAATCGTATTTCTTATAGCTTCTTTGTATGATGGATTAAATCGGGGTACGGTCAAGAGCCCCCCCGGTCATGAGCCCCCTAGGTCATAAGCCTCCCCCGGTCACGAGCTCCCCCTCCCTGTTGTTTTAATCCTCATTTACCTAGTTAAGTAAATGAAGAACTACTTAGATAGAAATAACTAAGAGCTGCTAATGTAGTTTGTTGTATCCGCTAGTTTGTTGTACTGCACACTTCATGATTGTTTAATGATCTGGCAGGGGGGTTCAGGGGTCGGCATGCTCCCCGATATACATATATATTTTATGCTAAATCAGTAATGAACTTCAAAAGTGTCAATAAGGATTAAATAATATAAGTAAATAAGGATTAAAAAACAGGGGGGCTCTTGACCGGGGCATGACCGAGAGGGCTCATGACTGGGGGGGGGGGGGGCTCTTGACGAGGGGGGGGAATGCTTATGACCTACACCCATTAAATCGAGCCTATAATAATTGGTTAAATTGGTTAGTCTTTAAAGAGGTTATACTGATAGTTTTTATCGTATACCTATAATTTTTGTAATATATATGAAAAAGAAAATATATATTTCTTTGAGAATAAAATTAATGTTTTCAGCAATGCTAGGTATCAACAAAATTTTACATTTTTGGTTTCAAATTTCAAAAGAATTAATGAATAAAATATATATAACATATGTATACTATATATTATAAATGTTTCGTCCATTAATATTTTCAAATTAGAAACCAAAAAAATATTTATAACAGTATATACAATATTTACATCATAGTATGATAGAGAGCTCAAATAGAAAGATGGTGGCCAACATATGTACAATAGTTTGTAATAAAAATCATTGTTAGGTCAATGTTTTCCACTCTTAGTCTCTTGTCCTGCGATATATAGAAATATTTGTAATTAGCCAGTTTTCTATAGTGAGTATATATGTATTTTTGTATATTGATGGCGACGGTCTCGTGATTGGGGTGTTTTGAGATTGATGGTGACTTCATCCGCGTATGTGAGAGTGTGTACCGCGGTGCAGTGGATGAGTCGTGGAGGTATAGATTGAATAGTGCAGGTGAGATTACGGAGCCCTGCGGTACTCCGTCAGTGTTTTTTTCTGAACTGCAGAACCTGACTGTCGTTGTAAACTGTTATACCAGGGCGGCATGAGAGGTAACTGGCAAACCATTTATGAACAGTGTCGTGGATGTGTGTGTTGAGTATTTTGTTTGAGTCTTGTTCAGTGTCGAAGGCTATAATTAATTTGATTATATCTATGAAAATATGATTGTTCAATCCACAGGTTTGTCTGAGTTTAATCCCAACGTCTTTGGCCTCTCTGTGTCTCATTTCTGTAAGCAAACCTACTATTGTACGTAGTTTGTTGATAATCTATCTTCCATCCCTCTTTATTTCTACATTTCTATTACTATTATGTTCATTATTTCTTTCTATTCAGTTATTTTCCTTTTCACTGCTATACTGTACGATATATTTTTTACCATATAATCTTTTTTGTACTTATACTTTGTAAAGCTTCGTAACGCTACTAGTTAATTATTTTTTCCCTTAACATTTTTTTCAATCATGTGAAATTAGTTCAATAATATTTTTTTTATAGTTTATTTCTATAATTCAATTTACTTTCGTTCTAAATTATATATATGTCTATTCAGTACCAATATATTCAAATTTGGTAATTTTGTTGTAGTCTTTAACTATATTATATAAAATTCCATAATATTTCCTACTTCGTTAATAAATTTCTCATGTTCTTTATATAATACTTATTTCAATTTATATTTCGCCAGCTAAAGCCACTACTGAATTTGTGAATATTTGCTAGATAATTTTTAGAGTCTCTGAACACTCAATTTCAAACACTCTATCATTCGATACTAACTAATGCGAAATATTTGCAATTAAAATGAAGAAAATATATTGGAAAATCTACTCATAATTTTTTTTTTCAAATATCATAAACTGCAGAAATTAGAGATTGAAAGTAAGGTTATTAATTATGTACGATGTTTTACATCCATTTCAAATTTAATAAATTATTAATATTAAGTATCACAAGAAATGTCCTACTTTATCAAATTTATTATTATTATTAAAAAATCTTTACATCACAAATTTCAGTTTGACCTCTCAGAATTATTTTTGTAAAATATTTAAAAAAGTCGAAGAATTATTTAATTTGTTAGCCAAATAATAAAGTTAGAAGGTCCCTAGATAGGTGTTTCTGATCTCAATTAATAAACTTAAAATTTAAAATTACAATTTTACAGTCAGTCAATTTTTTATTCAAAGACATAGGAATCATTTACAACGATGGTGAAAAAATTATTATAAAATGGTCGAAACACATTGCTACGTACAAGATGATCAAAAAATTATTATGAAGTCAAAATATTACTACAAGATGGTCGAAAAATTATTTTTAATGTAAAATGAAATTCAGTATTGAGCTCTTAAAACTACATCACCAACTTAATATATACAAAATATAAACAAAAATGTCAAATTATTGCATCAAAATTGCAAATTATTCAACATATATGTTTTATTTTTCATAATCCTCGCGATCAGGTACATGTTGATCCTAATTAAAAAGCTTAAAAATATAATTTACAGTTAAGTCAATGTTGTATACAAAGATGTTGGGATCATTTTCAAAGAGTGGTGAAAATTACTATAAGAAGGTATTATTGAAAGATGACCGAAAACATTATAGCAACGTAGCCTGAACATTAGCAAAAATTGTTATGAGATCAAAACATTACTATAATAAGAAAACCAATATAATGAGATCAAAACTTTGTGATAAACAAACATCATTTATAATTTAAAATGATAATTCAATTTAGAGCTCTTAATATTGCTTCAACAACTTAATATATACAAATTATCAAATAATTATAGCATAATAATTGCAACTTATTCAACACAAATTGGTTTATTCTTCAAATTCCTCGCTCCCATCTGCATATTATTGTTAAGATGGCCTCTAGGTTTCTGTCTTCTTACTGCCGGTGCTGGATGGTCAGGAACATCGATATCCTTTTCCAAAGAAGGATATCTATTTGCAGGAGGCTTGTAGAAGAGAGTCTTCAAGAGATCGTAATAAGTGTGAGGAGAGAAGGAAGACTTCATTCTATACACAAGGAAAAAGTCTCCGAAAGAAATCTCATTCAAGCTTTCGTTGATTCCTTCGATCTCTTCTTTCTTAGCTTTCAAGGGTTGGGTGAAACGGAGCAAAAGATGGCGGAAATTAGGAACGAAGAATAACGAAAGATAGAAGATGTAGAGAATTCCAATGATGGATGTTGCTGTCATCCACACCCAGAGGACAATGAAGTACTTCTCATAGAGTTCCATGTAAGTCAGATGACAACCGTATCTCTCTGTTCTGTCATTTGTCAGCATGTTGAAGGGAGTGATTTCGCATTGGGCAAATGGAGGAAATCTTAAGGAGAGTTCATCCTGGAAATTGATGATATCTCTGTTGAAAGGAAATGTTGCATATCCTAAATCCATAAATTTTCCCAAGAACACGAAGTCAATTGTAAAGTAGCAGAGTAAGTTGATGGCCACAGCTACAATGTGTATCAAAAAACTCTTGACGAAAACATTGTTGTGTGTGCCGCTGTTGACCATGTAGTATTGGCAGGCTTCCTTGTAGCTCACTTCTTCTTTGGGTGAGGCGAGAAGGTCGAACAGTTTCTTAACCTTAGGATTCTCAGCTCTTTTGCTCATCTTATGAGGGATATAAAAGAATAGAGCAATGAGGAAGAGTACCCAGTGAACCCATCTGTAGAAGAGTAGGTAAGTCTTTCCAGAGATAAATCCATTGGCATCCTCAACATAGAGATAAGATGCACAGATGTTGAGGTAATCTGGTCTGATTTGCGAGTCTGCATTGTACTTGCTGGCGCAGGTGAGAATATCTTTATTCCACCAAGAGTAGGAAATGGCGGCATATCCTCCAAAAATCAGCCAGAAGGTGTAGGTGTAGAACAGCTTGAGGACAGGGCTGTCGCAAAGACCTACACCGGGTGAAACTGTCCTCTTGTTGAAGGCATTCATGACTATGCCTCCAATGTTTTTCAGCAGGTCAAACTGCCTGGTTGTTGGTCCTAACCCCATTTTGGATTGTGAGAACTGAAATAGAAATAAATTCATGAATTTCATATTCAAAATGAAAGGTTCAGTATATTTCAATATGAATTATTTTGTTTATTAATTCAGAACAAAAGTATTTAATATTTTATTTCTCTCACCTTCAACAATGAAGAAACTTAGTGTAGAATAACTTTATTTGTTCGTCTGAATCTGGTCTGTCAACGGGAAAACTGAAAAAGAAAAAATCAATTTAGTGAATACATAATAGTCATTAAATTTATGAATGAAAATGTGATTCAATCAACAAAAATATTTCGAACTTAAGATCTTCTATTCTATATAAACTGAATGTATCCCAGATAATCATGAGCTGTTTGTCCCACGTCTTAAGACGTCTAATACCTCTCACTATAGAAGATTTTAGACTTGGGGCAAGACGTGGGAGGGAGACACCAGACGTCTAACCTTTGCCATTTGCTCAGGGGCCCCATGTCTAACATAGCATCTTGCAGACGTGGAACAAAGGGAGATCCAGCATCAAATCCCGTTTCGTTTTCAAGACGTGTGAACCACGTGGGACAGAGTATGGATGTCTCTAGTTATTTGGCACTTGCAAGACGTGGGCTCCACGGGGATTCGAGTGAAACAGAGTGCGGATGTCCCTTGCTGTCCCACTCTGCAAGACGGAGGACCCACGTGGGATGGAATGTGCACGTAGGTATGCATGGGCGGACAGAATGCCTACGGACAAAAAGCCTACAGACAAAACGCCCAACAGACAAAACGCTTAACGGACAAAATGCCTAACGGACAAAACAACTAAAGGACAAAATGCCTAAAATGCATTGTAACTTGTTTCCAGTATGGGAATATTTATAATTCATAAAGGTTCATAATTTTCAATAAGTGAGACCAAGTGGAAGCAAAGAGTTTTGTCTCAGTTAGAGTTTACTAAATCATTGACCAAATTTAATATGAACATTTGTACCTCAGCGTACTTAGTGTAAGCACTTTTGTATTTCGCTGTTTTGTGATTTATTACTGAAGTATTATACCTATTTAACAAATTAATTGAATTTAATCATCTTCCTATATTATAACTTTTTATTGCATATCTATAATCATCGTACTATATTTTGGTTTCATAATTTTTTAGTAGATAGCCATGATCATATTCAAACTAAAGTGATGTTTAAAGTTGCTTATGAAGTTCAAAAAGCAACTAATGTAATTTCAATACAGGCATCCCCCGCTTTAGTTACCAAATCACGACTCAGTTTAATTACCAAGCGGTAACTAAAGCGAAGAAAAGTAACAAGAAATTTATAATTGTCACTCCTTGATTATATATCTCATTTTCTATGAGATATGATGGAAGAAACTTTGTTTTGGAGTTAGGGTCACAGTTTAAACAATTAAATATTTTAAAATCTAACCATAGGTTAGCTCTAACTCAGTATATAGGTGAGTAATTAATAGAAACTTAGATGTCTATAATTATTGTGTTACATTGAACAAACAGCAATTTTATGCTCTATGAAATATTTTTGGAAGAAGGGTACTAAGTTTCAAGTTATTGGTACGTTCTACGTTTTCGGACACGGTATCATTTCAATTGGTATCATGAATACCAATTGAAATAAAAGTTAAATATAGATTATTATATATATAGATTTTTACGTGTTCGAATATATGCAACCATGCGATAACACGGAACTTACCCTAAAATGGGACATGTTGAATTTCAGAACCAATTGCTTCTAATAACCTCATCTAGATTATTATTTTGATGTTTTTTTATAAAAAGTGTGTTGTACTTAAAGCGAGGCCTTCCGGTATTTATATAAGTTAGTACATTTTGTCCGATTGGCTTTTTGTTCGTTAGGCATTTTGTCCGTAGGCATTTTGTCCGATAGGCATTTTATCCGTAGCTATTTTGTCCGTAGCCATTTTGTCAGTTGGCATTTTTTTCCGATAGGCATTTTGTCCGATAGGCATTTTGTCCGTAGCCATTTTGTCCGTAGGCATTTTGTCCAATAGCCATTTTATCCGTAGGCATTTTGTCCGTTAGGCATTTTGTCCGTAGCCATTTTGTCCGTAGGCATTTTGTCCAATAGCCATTTTATCCGTAGGCATTTTGTCCGTTAGGCATTTTGTCCGATAGGCATTTTGTCCGATAGGCATTTTGTCCGTAGCCATTTTGTCCGTAGGCATTTTGTCCAATAGCCATTTTATCCGTAGGCATTTTGTCCGTTAGGCATTTTGTCCGTAGCCATCTTGTCCGTAGGCATTTTGTCCGATAGGCCTTTTGTCCGATAGGCATTTTGTCCGTAGCCATTTTGTCCGTAGGCATTTTGTCCAATAGCCATTTTATCCGTAGGCAATTTGTCCGTTAGGCAATTTGTCCGTTAGGCGTTTTGTCCGTAGCCATTTTGTCCGATAGGCGTATTGTCCTAGTACCGCACATATGTTATGTCCCACTCTATCACACTCTGTAAGACATGGGACAGAGAGGAACATCACTTTTAATTCTGTCCCAAACTGATTTTGATTAATTGAGTGCATTGGTGTTTCGCGACATTTTCCGACTTGCACAATCTCGAGAATGGGGGCGGGGGGGGGGGGGGAAGTGATAATTTAATAGAGGGGGTCAAATTTGTCTACAGCTTTTTAACATTAATTTAAAACAATTCAAGTTTAATCTAAAATAAGTCAAGTTTAATTTAAAACAATTCAAGTTTAATCTAAAATAAGTCAAATTTAATTTAAAACAATTCAAGTTTAATCTAAAATAAGTCAAGTTTAATTTAAAATAAATCAAGTTATATTTAAAATAGTTCAACTTTAATTTAAAAAAATTCAAGTTTAATTTAAAAAAAAATGAAGTTTAATTTAAAATAAAAATATTTGTGTTCTCGATATCACACATAGGAAGCTCTGCACTAAAATCATTATATTAGTAATGGGAGGGAATGAGATCATGAGAGTAGTGAAATGAGAGAAGTGAGAATTTAATGAGAGGAGAGAATAAAGATGAGAGAAGTGAGAGAAATGAAATGACAGTAGTGAGAATTTAGTTAGATGAGATGAGAGAAATGAAATGAGAGAAGTGAGTGAAATGAGAAGTGAGTGAAATGAGAAGTGAGTGAAATGAGAGGATTGAAATGAGAGAAGTGAGCAATGGAAGATTATGGTGGGCAATGAAAGATTATGGTGGTGGGCAATGAAAAGATTATGGTGGGCATTGAAAGATTATGGTGGGCAATGAAAGATTAGGGTGGGAAATGAAAGATTATGGTGGGCAATGAAAAGATTATGGTGGGCAATGAAAGATTATGGTGGGCAATGAAAGATTATGGAGGGCAATGAAAGATTATGGTGGGCAATGAAAAAGATTAAGGTGGCAATGAAAGATTATGGTGGGCAATGAAAGATTATGGAGGGCAATGAAAGATTATGGTAGGCAATGAAAAAGATTAAGGTGGCAATGAAAAATTATGGTGGACAATGAAAGATTATGGTGGGCCATGAAAGATTATGGTAGGCAATGAAAGATTAAGGTGGGCAATGAAAGATTATGGTATACTCTCATGATCTCATTCCCTCCCATTACTAATATAATGATTTTAGTGCAGAGCTTCCTATGTGTGATATCGAGGGCCCATAAAATTTCATTTTAAATTAAACTTCATTTTTTTAAAATTAAAGTTGAACTATTTTAAATTAAACTTGATTTATTTTAAATATAACTTGATTTATTTTCAATTAAACGTGATTTATTTTCAATTAAACTTGATTTATTTTAAATTAAACTTGACTTATTTTAAATTAAACTTGATTTATTTTAAATTAAAGTTGACTTATTTTAAATTAAACTTGAATTGTTTTAAATTAATGTTAAAAAGCTGTAGATCATCAAAATAGCGTCAAAGGTCATAAAATTTAGGTCTTATTCACACAGGGAATTTTTTTTGTGTAAAGTGCCCAGTAATTATCGTAGATACATGGTGGGTAAAGTATAAAATGTTCTGCTTTAAATCTTTCATACTAAGTCAAAGGTTACATTATTTTAATCATATTTATCAATAAGATATGTAGGAGTAATTGAATTTTTATAAAAATCAAAATTCAATTTGGTCATAGTTCTCGTTATTTACTATATTTTCCCCTTTGGTTAAAATCTGCATACTATCAGAAAAATTAATGTCAAAAGATATCAGATTGAAAGAATATTTTATAATTTTCTTCTATAAACATAATCTCTCAATTACAAATTTCCTAATTGGGGTGCATGACTCTAATAAATTATCAAGTACAATCTAAATTACCCTGGTGACGAATTGGGACCTGTTATAGTCCAAGTAATAAAAGAAAAGGAACTAGCTAATCAAACCACCGACTTAAATCGAGATCAGAGAAGACGGTTCTTACTTCTAGCCGGTTTTTAGTGGTAGGACAAAAGCCAAACGTACATGTGGTTAGCAAACAAAGGCACAAAGAGATCTTGACTGGGATAAGTAAGGTTAGGCCTAATTTCGAGGATACGTAACTACCATTACAAACTATAGAACTTCTTCAAAAGGATGACTTTTGTAGAATAATATATTGTACACTTCATTAATATTTCTTGTGATTGTTTCATCAATAATTGCACGAAAATAAACATAGCAATTTCGAAACTAGAAATTTTGAAACAATATTCGGATTATAAAATACACATATTTAAGTTATTTGATTGGCATTATGTCTCTTATTTATAATGGTTCAATTAAATGATAATAACCGAATACTATGCGTGAAAGTTTAATCTTTAAAAACGTTGAAATAATAGCAATGTTTTTGTGTATCTTTATTTGATTACTAACTTATTTTATTTGTTACTCACTGATTTTCATTATAAGTCAAGAGTCAACTCAATATATTGAACTGCACAACCTATCTTCTAACTGTGACTTGATATAATAAACATTTAGGATAACAGAATACTAGTGATATTATCTATGCTGATGTGGTAACATTTATCTTAATTGTTAATCTATGAATAATCATCTTATCTTCGTGATTATCTTTATCAGTTATAAATAATTAGTAAATTATCAGCAATATTTAGATCTTTGGTTGAGTTAGAATGGATTTTATTATTTAAAATGTTACAATATAAGAATATTTTTCGAAAAATAATTGAAATTCAAAATGATAAAATGGAGAAATATATATTTTAAAAGCACTTACAAAATGTATATTATCTTCATTAGGAGTCCACGTGGTTCCACGTTGTAAATTCGAACTTAGGCCTACTTGAAAGTAGGCTGTGATGATAAATACACAGTTTCTATGAATAATCACACATTAACAAATAAACACATTGAAATTACACACATATTTTCTATTAATATAATATGACAAATGTAACACTGAGCTACAACTTTGTAGCACTGGATTATTTTGTTAACTAGAATAGCAAAGAGAAAATTTCGAGACTCACCTTCTTCCAAGACGTTCCAGGAGACACTGTGGCCATTTCCAGGTGCTTGTAATTTAAATACCCCATCTGGTAATGGTGGTAGAACCCTCCCCCACACCCCTAACAATGGGACCGAAAAGGTACATGTCCACACATAGATTTCATTCATTGTTATATGGGTAATTTAGATCCACTTTATTGTGGAGAGTAGTACCTGTATGCAGAACATTCAGAAAACGTGGAAAAGACAAAGCGAAAATGAGTTGGTTTCTTATTGGAAGTCCTTGAATTAAAAATTTTTAATTCAGACGATATTACCTGAAATTGCGATATTTTACGGTAAAATACAAGGAATGTTTATACCGTAATTGATTCATTTTATAACTAGGTAGAAAGCAAAAGAACTCATGAGTTGACGAAGGATTTATTTGGAACTCAATTGAAAGAATATATAATGTCATAATTTTAATCAATTATTTTCCCAAATGTGTATGTGTGAAAATATAATGATTCAAATGTGGTGCACCAGATCTTTCGATTTGCCGTCTCTTATTATCATTGTTAGTTGCGACATATTTTGAATTTGAAATAGATAAGAATAAGTATTCGTATAAGTTACAGTTCGCCAACATGTAACTGAGTGTATTTATTGGGTCAGAATTTCAAGTGAATTAACATTATTACCTCCCGAAACTGCAGACGCTCATAATACCTATAGGAATATTTTTTAATTATTTATTTATCATCTTGTTATTCGCATAACTCAAAAAGTGTTCAACCAAATTGCTTGAAATTTAGTGGGACGATTGATCATAATCCAGGAACCATCTGATAAGATTTTGGAAGCTATCCACTCAAAGATCAAGTTTATTTATAACTCAAAAATTATTCAATAGCGGATGCAAATGTAGGTATGCTCTGTACTTGTGCCCGTTCTTGTTAACTTATGTTTTTACATTAAAATATTCCAAATAGTATATACCTTATTAAACAATTCAGGTAACATACATCTGTCAGTTATTTTATAGAAATCAAAGTATGTAGTTTTGAAGAGTATAAAAGCAATAACTTGCTGCAACAATCCTTAAAATCGTACGGCTCACTGAGAAGCTGGAGTCATTTTCTGTTATCAAATAAAGAAGAGGAACTTTATATTCCAGAAGGGTGAGCCGCATCACGATACTTGACTAATATAATAAGGTAGGTACCTACTACCAGAGAAAAGAGTCTCCGCATTATCTTATGTTCTCAAATCACAGTTTTTTGTATTTCTTATCATTTTTAAATGTTACAAATTTGTTGGTGAGTATTCAGACCAGTTATAAAATATTTACAAACATTGCTATCACTAAAGTTTAATTTTTGAAATGTGATATTAGTAAAATATCAAAATAACATTACGGATACACTTTTCTTTGACTGTACATATTGTATAAACTTTTTGAAAAGAAAATTAAAAAATCTGTATCGAAAACAGTTTAAAATGGAAAGTTGTAACACAAGAGAAGAAATTATTTAATATATATATTAGTAAGATTTAATTAGTTGAATATCGGGTTGAAGTGAAGTAGACCATAGGGCTGCTACCAATAGAAGTGATTTACAGAATACCTACTCTTAGACAAATCCAGTTTCTCTTTTTCTAACTAGAAGACATGTTTAATTGTTTATGAACAGACGTCACTCACGAATGACTGACTCCATCCAAGAGTGAAGCATGGACTCCATCCAACTTGTGGTGTTAGATTTTAGTTATGTAGGCTTTTTACAGGCTTTATTTACTATCACGTCTTCGATTTCCTCTATCAACTTTGAGTGCAGTCACCAGTGCTTGTGTCCTATTCCCTCTCACTCTTAGCTAATTTACTGTATTCCCAAAGGAGCTTTTCTGCATCAATAATACCTGTTACTGAATACTAATTGATGTAAGCTACTCTCGAAATTATTGAAATTATTATTCGTGTATATTTTCCTTTTGACTTTAGTGAAAGGTATTTGAAAGGTTCAAATTAACGCAATCAATGAATTGAACTATATCCTTTTTTATTTTCGATCATCCCAATTTTTATTCATTCCGCTAAATAGATAAAATGTTAGAGCCTTGGAAGCAGCTGGATGATTTACAGCCAGTCTGACACATACCGATAGCTCCTAGATGTGTTTTATATATGATAATTTTTTCAAACATCTTCAAGCAGTGCCTGGCGAAAGAAGAGTTTTGCGATCTGAATCGGTCGGACTTGAAGCGGCTGTCTAATATCTGGTAAGGTTACTTGTTTTCTATTTTTCAAAACATTGAATGTTTATAATTGATTGCTAGGTATATTTTCTTTCTCAGATTTGATAATTAGGTAGACTATAATAGTCTATACGAATTAGGTAGGATACCGTAGGTACCTACCTATAAACATATATATATTTTTTTTCATTTCTATAAACCTAACTAGGTAGATAAAATTCTTATCTAATATGGAAGGGCATACAAATGATCATATTATGTCCTCATCATCTTTTTCAATTACTGAATCTCCTATTTTGGAGGAAGATAGTAACTGTGAAATATTAGGAAATTCATTAAATTTTGGTACATCATTCCCTCAGTTCAATTTGATAGATAATGAGTCAGGCTTTGATAACTTCTTGCAGGATTGTCCAACTACTGCTAGTAATGTAATGACTCAGTCAAATCAAATGGAATCTTCTGCATTCAATCACAAAAGATCTCTTGAACTCTCTACTTTTGAAGATGGCCAAATTAATGGAACTTATAATGAGGATTATCCACCTCTAATTTCTTGTACAGACAGCTCAATGTTAAATGCTCTTAGAGCTCACAATTCATGTGAAACTCAAGAAAGTGATATTGAAATTAGTAGAATTATTAGAACAAAGAGATATAAAACAAATCATGCCAACCCTACCAAAATAGTAACTAAGTCAAATGATACTGCATCTAAAGTAAATGATTCTAATTCAGAGTTTGGACAATCCTTCGGGAATAATAATCAACAAGATAACTTTCACAAACAAGCTATTATCATTGAACCTGTAATAAGTATAGATCCTGAATCCCCCTGCAAGGACATAAACAAGTTCTTTTCAAATGACCTTTTCTTAGCCAGAGAAATAAGCAAATCAATCTTAGGACAATGCTCTATTGAAAAGACAACAAAAAACTTTAAGAAAAAGATGGTGATTGTGCATCTCCTTAGAGTTAATACAGATCGGCTGAATAAAATTAAAGCTTTAAATAGGTTAGGTAACTGGAATATCAAATGTAGAGTACCTGTATCAGAGCAATATTCCAGAGGAGTGATAGGACCTATAGGATGTGATACTCCTCTAGACGAGATAACTAGTGAACTAATGCTTTCAATTGCCAATCTGACATCAGTGGAGAGAATCTATAAAGGCAAAGAAAAGATTCCTACAGTAAACATAAAACTGGTCTTTGACTCTAAAGAAATCCCTAGTTACATTACTCTGTATCATCAGAGATTCAAAGTTAGAGCCTTCATCGATAAGCCTTGGCAATGTTATCGCTGCCAGGGTTTCGGCCATAATGCAGCCGATTGTAGATTCTCTCCAAGATGCGTAATATGTGCTGGCTCTCATGATACCAGAAATTGTGTTAAAAGGACCAATACTAATGAAAATAACATTTCTGTAAAATGTGTAAACTGCAATGGTACCCACACTGCTAATTATGGAGGTTGCCCTAGCATATTAAAAGCAAAGGAAGTTGAGAAAATTAGGGCCCACCATAAAGTATCCTATAGGGATGCACTAGCCGAGGCAAATAATAAGAAACCTGTTATTGTGAAACAATCTGACATATCTACTAATTACCAAGTAAATTCCAAGCAAGTCCCTCAAGTCAATTCAAAATCAATTGGCTGCCAGACAGAAACTGATATCCCTCCTAAATCTATTCCCTCTGTTGATATAGTAGTCAAATTAACAGTACTCATTGTTAAACTAATGAAACTCAAAGATCTCAATAATTCAGATACTGTGGGAAACATAATTCAGCAAGTAATGGGAATCTCTGTTCCTCTGGCAGTAGTTGATGATGAAGGCATCATAGGTAGTGTAGGAGAAAATAATGTAATTATAAATAAGTCAAATAAGGAATCTCTATCTTCAGACTCTAGTGAATGTAATTCAAATAATAAAACAGAATTTGTGAAGGTAAGAAATGGAAAGAAGAAGAAAAAGAAGCATAACCAAGATAAACTTACTGAACAAAGCAAAGAGATCACCTCAGAACAATTGATTATGCATAGGAAAGTGGAATTCCACAAAAATGACTGACAAACTTGATATTTTAAATTGGAATTGTCACAGCCTGTATACAAAACTTTCTCATTTTAAAATAATACTGTATTCAAGGAAGCCTCATGTAGTTTGTCTATGTGAAACATGGCTCAAAGAAAATAGATTACCTAATTTCATAAATTATAAACCTTTTTTTGTATGTAGACAGAATAGAGCAGGTGGAGGAATAGCCATCCTGGTACGCAGTGATATATGCGTAAAAGAAATTAATTTAGTTAATTATGTAAATAGTGTTCTAGAAGTACAGGCTGTGACAATTTATTCCTCAAATAGCAAACTTGATATTTTAAATATGTATAATCCTAATGTAAATGTATCTGTCAGTGAATTTGAGCATTACTTTGGTCAACTGGGACAAAATAGAGTAATTGTAGGTGATTTTAATGCCCATAGTAATATGTGGGATACAGACAATATAGAAAACTTAACTGGAGACAGTCTGAGCCAGGTACTGCTCAATGACCCTGACCTTTGCTTATTGACCCCAACTAATTTTCCTACTTATTATCACACAGCAACTCGGAAATTTTCAACATTAGATTTATGCCTGGTTAGTGGCTCTTTAATGAGCTCATCTAATATTTCCCTAGGAGAAGATATGGGTAGTGACCATTGTCCTGTGAATATATCTATCAATTTCAAACCTGATCTCAATCCTTTCAAAAGAAGAAAGAGATGGATTTTTGGTACCTCTAAAACTTGGTCAGATTGGAGAGGAGCCTTACCAAAAAGAACTGACAATAAACTATCTTTAGAAAACTCTTACAATGCATTTTTACAGTCTCTTATAGATACAAGTAGAGATTATTTTAAATGTACTAAAGAGGTGGTTAATCCTAAATACTCAAAGACTTGGTGGAATCATGAATGTGATTCCTTTATTAAAATTAGGAGAAACAAGAAAAATATTTTCCACAAGCACCCCACTGTTGATAATCTTGTAGCTCTACGTAGGGCTGAGGCTGATGTGAAAAGAGTTACAAAAAGAGCCAAGAAGGATTCATTCAAAAGTTTCTCAAGTGTCCTAACAAAAGACACTCCATCTAGTGTAATATGGAAACAAATAGGTAGATTAACAGGTAAAGCAAATAAAACTTACTCTCAACCAATAAACTATAACAACCAAATTATTACTAACTCTAATCAGAAAGCAAATATAATTGCTGAGCATTACTATAATATTTTTAATAGTCAATTTCATGGTGTTCGTCCTAATAATTTCCTCCTCCAGGTAACCCTCGCATTGATAGATGAAGCAGATTTGGATTACAATTCCAAGTTTAATATGAATGAACTAACCTGTGCATTAAGTTCTCTTAAAGACACTACTGCTGGTCATGATTATCTACATAATCAGATGCTGAAAAATCTCCCAGCTGAATACCAAAAATGGATTTTAGAAATCATTAATGAAAGCTTTAATAGCTCTATTATTTTGCAGGAGTGGAAACTAGCTATAATTCTGCCCATTCTCAAACCTGAAAAATCTCCCTCTGAACCCTCTGCTTATAGGCCTATTTCTCTTCTTCCATGTTTTAGTAAATTAATTGAAAGATTAGTATGTAATAGACTTAATTATGTCCTTGAAAGAAAAAACATGCTGAGTGAGACTCAAGGAGGGTTCAGAAAGAGAATGTGTACCTTAGATCAGATATCTAGATTGGAGAACTGTGTAAGAGATGCTCTATATAACAGACAGATATGTATAGCAGTATTTTTTGACATTAGTCATGCATATGATGGTATCTGGCATCTGGGATTGCTTTCAGAAGTAGTCAGAGTTGGTATTAGAGGTAAGATGCTAGGCTGGATTAGAGAATATTTGACAGGTAGGAAATTTCAGGTATATTTTGAGGGTGAATACTCTGATGAATTTGACATGTCCTCAGGTGTGCCACAAGGCTCCATTCTAGCACCCACTTTATTTAATATAATGATGTCCAGTATTCCCCACTCAGAAAATGTAAAAATGGCAGAATATGCTGATGATATTGTTATTTTTGGTTCTGGATCAGAGATCAATGTATTAAAAGAATCTATTCAAAATCATATAGATAAACTAACTGATTGGTTCTGTCAGTGGGGATTTAAATTAAATAGAAACAAAACTAAAGCAATGATGTTCACTTTGAAACAGTTACAGGAACCAAATATTACAATTGAAGGTGATCCTATAGAATTTGTTGCAAAATACAAATATTTAGGAATTATTTTTGATAAACCAAGGTTAACATGGTCACCTCAAATAAAATATATAACTAATAAATGTGTAACAAAAATGAATATTCTGAAAATTGTCTCCCATCATCACTGGGGAGCAGATAGAGAAGTACTCCTAAAATTGTACAAGTCACTCGTTCGTAGTATCTTGGATTATGGGAGCATTTTCTATATGACAGCTAGTATAACTCATTTAAATAAATTGAATAAAATCCAAAATAACTGTTTAAGATTAGCCATTGGAGCAAGAAAAACTTCACCTATACTATCATTAGAAGTAGAAAGTAATGTCCCTCCCCTGCACTTCCACAGAAATAATAATCTCTTAAAATATTATTTTAGATTGTGTGAGCTACCAAAGAACACTCCAGTAACAGATGAACTGTTTGAGTCAGCTGTGGAGCATTACCACAAGGCATGGTCATCTACTGTGAGAATGCCTCCAGTCATTGTGAGATGCTGGCAGGCTTTGAAGAAGTGCCAATTTCCTGTGCCTCACCCACAATTCACAGAACTTATATCTCCTATTCCCCCATGGGTTGACTTTAACTTTTTTGTTAAACCAGAAATAGAATCTATGCCCTCAAAGAATGACCTAACGGAATGGCAAATAAAATCTATTTTCAATAATCTTAAAGAAACCCATTATAAATCATTCATGGAAATATATACAGATGGATCTGTCATGTCTGAGAATGAAATATCAACCTCTGCTGCTCTGGTGATATTTAATGAGACACATATATATGATGGATGGAAACTAAATCCTATAATTACTATATTAGGAGCTGAACTTTTTGCTATATATAAAGCATTGGAATACCTCTCTAATAGAGTCCACCATGCAGCAGGGGGAGTGGTAATATTCTCAGACTCTCAGTCTGGTCTACATTCAATACTGAATAAAAATCCTAAGACCCATATTAACCTTGTATATAAAATACAAAATCTTTTACTTGATCTTAATTTCCAATATAAAGTAATTATTCAATTTATTCCCAGTCACAGAGGAATAGTGGGTAATGAGCTGGCTGATGCAGGTGCAAAGGGTGCTCATGGTCTCACTTACATCACAGAATCTCCTATTTGCAAGAGAGAGAAAAGTAGACTTTTATCAGTAAAACAGCTAAGAGAATGGCAGGAATATTGGTATGGTCAGGTAGAAACTACAAATAAAGGTAAACACTTGAGAATGATAAAAGAAAACATTTCATTTTGGCCATGGGCCTCACACTCTGTCAGAACAATTGAAACTGCCTTGGCTAAACTTCGTATTGGTCATGTTGGTTTGAATAGTCATGTAGCTAGATTTGATATGAGGGATAGTAATCTATGCAATTGTGGTAATGTTGAAACTGTAGAACACTTCTTTCTTTCTTGCCCTGATCTCTCTGATATTCGTGATACTCTCAATAGGAGAATGCAAGATTTAAGTGTTCCAATGAATTTGAGAAACTTATTGGGTGGGGGATGTTTTAATGAACAGAAGCAGAAAAATATAATATATGCAGTAGTAGAATACCTACATGTATCAAATAGAATGAATGATTTTTAATGTTGAACTACTGCCTCTGGATCTTCCCCTTATAAAATAACCTTGTAATATTAACAAATGATAACTAACCCTAATTTTTTCCTATTAAGTAACTGTTCTGAAACAGAATAAAAAAGTTACAAAACGCTCCTATTCTAGATAAAGTTCTAATGTAAACCCCTCATGTAAGGGAGTGTTTTGTAATGTAAATTTGCTGAATAAATAATAAGCAACCGCAGAGGCCCCTGAATATTCTCACTTCCATTATATTATTGATTTTGTCTGGGTAATTGCATGTGAAAATGGAATACCAAATTATTGTTAGAGTCCCCATTAATATAATGATGTACCAGTCTCACTGTCTCTTGAGGCGCCTCGTGGCCCACCAGGCGAGGCGATGGCAATTGGAGTACAACCAGGTCATCAAATCTCCAACCTCTGCAGTGCAATTAGGCCGTGGTAGTTGGCTACTAACTCGGCATAACTAATAAATGACACTAATACACTATATTATGGGTGCTGTATTTCTATGAGCCAAGACCACTATCCATATCTAACATTATTTTTTCTTTTACAGAAAGTGATAGCTAGACTACTGGCTGAATCTGAAGACCTGAGGTGCATGGTGTCCATTGGGTCCGATAACCTCATTAAACTGAAGAAGAAAGAAAGAAAGAAGCAGCTGGATTGCGTTCTCTCCACCTTTGCTCTTTAAATATATTACATAGTGGCATTGGCACACAATTGTCCCTTTATGCTATGGTGGTTACTTGTTGGAGTTACTTTTAAGCATGGAACACTTTTCAAATAAGAAAAGAATTTAGAATGAGTGTTGTTTGTTGAATTTAGATAATTGAGAGTTTATTAGCCCATAACCCCATATAAAATAATCAATAATTTTTAATCATATTGGCATTGCCATTGCCTCAGTATAGTCAAAATACCGAAGGTCACACAGGTTACAGGTAAATTGCAACCCTCTCAAGATATGCTGATGCATATGCCCCAGTCTGCTCAATATGATGGGCAAGACTGTATTTTGCCAGTCTGCAGAATATGGGAGATATTTGGGATATTCTCTCCGAACAAATTTGAATTAATTCCTATATTTACATTAATTTTGCTACGAACACTTCTGAATTAATTCCTATAGGGTAGTCACCCATCCGTCGAACAAAATTGACCACCTTGCATTTCTCCACTCAACTGCACTCTACCGAATTTAAAAGCGATCTGTTTACAATTTCTGATTCTTCGTTAGTTGCCGCAGCTAAATATTGATGGTAAAAGATTATTGTACTGCTATTTTTTGTTCGGGCTTGAAATAAAGTCGTTATATTTTTATAACCATTTTCCCACATCACCGAACAGAACTTCAGTAAAAATCATGCTCTCGAACAGATCTATGTTACCGAACACTGTACTATCGAACAGAACTCAATCGGGAACCCAATGCTCGAACACCCATTAAATATTAACTTACAGTGTTTTACACTTATTTTATATGACGAAATATCATAGAG
The DNA here is from genome assembly GCA_947561585.1 of Caprella mutica. NCBI lineage: Eukaryota > Metazoa > Arthropoda > Malacostraca > Amphipoda > Caprellidae > Caprella > Caprella mutica. Next base: position 49,904 of record CANNZV010002290.1, read on the forward strand.
AAGTGTACTTTATTCAATTAGAATGAATATGTACCTATTTTAAATGAGAAATAGACTCATTTTTAAAACAGAGGAATTTCGAATAGGTAACTCAAAATAAGAAAGTATTCTGAAAGTATATTTTTTTACATTACATTGTAATATCACATTCCTTTGGTAGAAAAAATAATGACGACTACCTATGTATTGATTAAAAAAAAACATATTTAAATCTCTCCATTTTAACAAGATTAGTAATACTGTAAAGATAACATAACAAAATCCACTATACCTATATGCTATCAAAAAAAAAAATCTTGTTCATTCTTATCAACGACATCTGATCCTTTGTGATAAGAGCCTTACACTTCAATATCTCTTTAGTGACTTCAGTCAATACATCCAATAATTTACGAACCACACGTCTTTTCTTTCTGTTTTCAATTCCCTTGAGAATTTTAGTCATTAGTGCAAATATTGCAAATGAAATTAAATTCTTTCAGCTGATCATCATTCATTTGTTCAACCTCTTCTGACAAACAGCCTTTATGGTACCATCTGGGGCAACGATTACATCCAATCCACCTTGCGTTATCCCCCAAGGCATGCTGCACAATTGTTTTCAAACTCTTCCTCGACATTTGAATCGCTCTCTATAAAGGTGATTTCCCCTTCGTCGTCGTTAACATCATCATCACTTTCTGTACGTGCTCATTTCTTTCCTTTTTGATTTTCCTTTTCAATTCTTGTTTTCTCTTTTAGTACCTTCTTAGCCTCCCAGTCTGTATTCGGTGCATAAAATCCCACTGACTTTTTCAGAAGCTGAGAAAATCCACCATAAATTTCCAGTAATTTGGCTGATCCACCAACATTTTCCTTATTTTTCCACCGAAAATTAATGGTAACATAGGAATTTATAGCTAAAAATCCACCGATTTTGCCAGAATATTATATTCAAAGAGGGAAAAAATCCACCGACATGTCGGTGGAATTTACCACGAAATACAGACTGGTTAGCCTCTCTCTCAGTCTTCTTTCTTTCTTTTTCTTCTAGTATCTTTTCCTTTTCCCTCTGCGTTTTTCTCAAGTATTCATGATAATCTTTGCCTGTAAATGACGAAGGAGTCTTCGGTTTCAACGAAGTTGACTTTATGCCGATCATGATATGGTCTGAGATCTTCAGGTACGCTTTGAAAGGTGAAAATTCAAATAGATCATATGATGGTGCATCAGCATTTGGTGACGGTAGTAGTCTAGACGGACCGGCTTCATCGTTTCGTGTATCAAGAGAACTTTCAGTCACATGTTGAGCAGAATTATTTGGATTCATGGTAGGCAATTCATCAGCTTCATTGCTTCCGGAGGGTCCAGCTTGTCCAACAAAATTAGCAGGAGTAATTTCTGATGAGGAACCAGCTCCGTCATTTCCAGAGGATTTGTTTACTTCGTTAGCAAAAGTTTTTTCAGTTGTGTTAAATGCAACTGGAATTTCTTCAACATCAACTGCAATTGAATCATTACAGTTCATTAATTCTCTTCTTAGTAATTGATCGTCCATCGAATTATCCATTTTACCGATGAAAGATTTGGCTTCTTTATAGAAACTCCAAAGAATACCTTTAGGAGTTTTGTCTTCGAGGTCATAATTCTCCTCAAGGCGCTTTTGAAATGAAGTTTCCATATCATGTGTCAACTTACTTTCGAAGAGTTGGAAGAGTTTTATAGCTCCCAAGCGTTCGTAAGCATTCGTTTGAGATCCTGAAGTAGCTCGTGCTTGCTTCTCTTCAAATTTGCGTTGAGCATTTTTGTCAATTAATTTATTGAATTTGACATTCTCAACATCGAATGGTACCAGACCACATGCTCTAAATCCGGAAATAACATTTCCATTTAGAGCAACAGTTCCCTGCCATGAGGGGTCAAATACATGGAAGAAATGGGACCGAGTGATCGAAACCCTGTGGATCAATCTGAAATTGTCGATAGCTTTGTTCCACTTCTTCTTTAGTGGCCCAAATACAGACACATCAAGTGGCTGCAAGACATGGCTCGCATGTGCAGGAAAGCAAAAAAGAATAATATCACGTTCCCTGCAAAAGTCTGCAATAGATATATTAATATGAGACGTGTGACCGTCAAGAAAAACAAGAATTGGAAATCTAAGCTTGTCTTTCACTGCAGGATAGAAAACTGAAGACAACCAAGTGAAGAATACGTGAGCATCTATCCATCCATTGGCAGAGAATCCGAGAGAATAGTTTGAGGGGTCTATTTTTCCAAAATTATAATTTGGAGTTCTTTTGCCAGGGAAAACTACCAAGGGATTCTCAAAATTACCATCTGCCGATACACAAGCCAACACAGTGACCTGCTCTTTAGTGTCAGAGGTAATTCTGTACACATTCTTACTTCCTTTTGGAGCCATAACTGACAGTCTATGGTTTGTTCCTTGTAGAGGCATACCACTCTCATCCAAATTGAAAATTCTGGCTCCGTTTTCAAGTGTGAGGAATTCAGCCGCCACTAAACCGTGCTCCTTAATGAGAAAATCCTCAAGTTTTTTGAACCATTCCCTGATACGGTCCTCTGTAATATGAGTTAGTTGAAAACCTAGGTTTTCAGGTTTACGAAGAGAGATTTCTGGATGTCTAGCTATAAATCTAGCAACCCAATTTTTACTGGGGGTGTTGTTGGCAAATTTCCTTTCGGGTGGAATTACATATCCGGCATTCTCTGCTTTGTCTAGCAGATCTTTGACTACAGATGGAATGTACTGCCGAGACACACCATAACCAATTTCTGCCATTGACATTGCCCAGTCTAAAAGTCTTTGTTCTTGATCAGGAGACAAATATGTTATTGGACCTGAAAATTATTATCATAAATCTTATTAAATACATACACTGGAATTGAAGGATTATATGTTCAGTAAGGATCAGAAAAGTGTTGATTTCAAATAAATTGTATTGATTTTGAATAAGGAGATTCGTTACTTACCTCCTTTTGATGGAGTTAAAGGGACTCGTTTCTTCAGTCGGTCACAAAGCGAAGATATTGGGATTCCATATTTACTGGAAGCATCTCTATACGTCAGTGCACCACTTTCAACAGAGGCAACTGCTTCCAAAACATCATTTTCGGTATATTTGCGACTCTGTGATCTTTTATTTTTACTTGACATTTGTTTATGTTAACAATAAAATGTCAAAACAAGATTTTCTACTGGAATGAAAGACGTAAATATAATAAAAATAAAATTGTTCGCCGATACAGATCTGTAACATATGCTCGAACAAGGTTGTTCGGTAGATGTGTTCCATGCAATAAGGAACCCAATCACCGAACAAGTAATCTTTTTCTGAAAAACTTCTCTCAGACACGTAAGGGTTGATAAAAGTTTAGGTGCTATGTTATAGCAACAACCGCCGCCAATCAGTACTTGGAAATCGCAACAGCCAAATTTTTGGGAATTACTTAAATTTAACGAATTTTCACAGAGTGTTCATTGTAAGTACAGGTGCTCAAGGATCACAACAAACAATAGTATATAAATATTGAAGTATACAAGCTACGATAGATTTTTTAGTACGTATGTGAAGCTAACACACGATTGATAGATACTACACCCCACACATGACGTACAAGACTGACGTAAACAGTTATGAGTGAAAGTAAATATTTTGTTCGACCATTGGGTTTGTTCGACGGATGGGTGACTACTCTATTTACATTAATTTTGCTACAAACAGAATAAGAGATCTCTACGAACACTTTACGAGTTTCTGCAGACTGGGTATTTTGTGGTAAATTCCACCGACTTGTCAGTGGAATTTTTTCCATTTGAAAATAATATTCTGGCAAAGTTGGTAGAATTTTAGCTATTTATTATAATGTTACCATTAATTTTTGGTGGATAAATGGGTAAAATGTTGGTGGGTCAGCAGGCTGCGGCATCAGCCAAATCCAGTCTGTATTTCGTGGTAGGGTCAAGCAGGTAAATTGCAGCATACTAACAAACTGCGGCCCCAGTCTGTATTTCGTGGTAAATTCCACCGACATATGGAATTTGAAAACCAGTCTGCAGAAACTGGTAAAGTGTTCGTAGAGATCTCTTATTCTGTTTGCAGCAAAATTAATGTAAATATAGGGTTTAATTCAGAAGTGTTCGTAGCTAAATTAATGTAAATATAGGAATTAATTCAATTTTTTTTTTTATTTTTTTTATTTTTTTTTTAAAAAGACAATATTTCTCCATTAAAAACAAGAAGGATCTTTACAGAAGAGGAAATTCCTTCAGGAACTATGAGTGAGGGGTTGAGTTCCCTGAAGGGGTGGACCCGACCCTCTAAAACCTCTCCTTCGCGGCTGAGAGGATGCTGAAGCATTCCCTCTCTGGATCGCAAGAGCCATTCGCTGTTGGAACCAGGCAGACTCCCTTGGTTCATTCGTTGTCTCAACAAGGCGTCCAAGTAATAAAGCATGTCCAAACTCGCCATTTTAATGGCGAGTTTGTGACAGTTTTTTTGAGCCCTTCAATTGCAAATGGTATTTTTTTATCTATTTTTCTCCTATGCTACAATGTTATTTTGGAGAGAATTTATGAAAATTTGATCATTTTGGAGAGAATTTGTTGAATTTTGGAGAGAGCTGGAGAGACAAATGGCGAGTTTATGAGACATACTATTTTACTTGGCAAGGCGTGGGATGGATGGGACCTATGGACTTCATGATTAAGGAGGTCGTTCTACCGTACGCTCCTGTGGTCTCTATAGCAATTGGCTCAAATATGTATGCATCCCCAAGGGCGGAGTATTTCTGACGTTTACGGTTCTCCGCAGCCCCGGCAGCTGATCCGGCCTCAACTGCGGAATCATTGAGGTGTGTCTCGGCAAATGTGTCGACACACGTGCAATCCCAAATCAGACTCTTTCCATTCATGTAAGGAAACACAGTAATACCATCTGGGCGTTTACCATCACCTCTGTCAAGTCCAGGAGGCTCAAGTACTGAAGGGAGTCCTGCTCTCTGCAAAGCCCGTTTTACCACATCATTCATTGCTGCATGTCTTGGGTGACGCCCAGAACTGTACCTACAAGACAGGCCATGCAGTCCTCTGACATCCATCCCACTGCCACAGCGGCAAGAATGAAGTTCACAAACTCTGGCACCAACTCTGAGAGCAATGGCTACCCTCAGGACCTCTGGATCGAGCTGTGTACCCAATGACGGTATGGGAATCGCGTTAAACCAACCACACTCCAGTTTCTTTAAGAGATGCAGATAATAGTCGTGCCCTTGCCACCTGATCAGCTCTAGCCAACTGACTCTCCATTAATGAATGAGCCCGTGGTGTATCCCATTCTTTTTGACTGGATTCATGGACTGGTACCGGGAGACCAGCCTGTAAACCCTGCCTCCATGTCCCAACTGCATCCGTAAGCTCTCCGGTATCGACTATGTTAATATTAGAAAGAATAGTTTCAACCAAATCACTCACAGAATACATTGAAGACACAAAAGCAGGCAAGGCAATATCTCCAGCTCTCCTACAACCTAGTCCACCAAGGCCAACTGGTAAAGTTGCCTGAACCCAAGAATCAGCTGACATCTCTACATTGGTCACACTGGCAACGGCAGATCTAAGTGATAATCAAAGCAGCTAAGTTCGACTACGTGCTTGTAAGCTGGAGAAGCCCGCAGAACATATTGTAGCTTCGGAATGGAGAAAACATATCTCAACAAAAAGAAGGCTTGATGGTTATCCACCACCCGCAATCGAGAGACCATGAGATCCAGATCTTCTTTCTTCCTTAAAATCTCCTCGGAGATACCCAAGTCACTTAAAGGCGCACCCAACAAGGAGCAATTGTCCTTATGAACCACTCTGACATTTGGAAGCACTGCCCGGAACAACAATTCTGTTTCACCAGGGGCATTATCATCGAGAATGGTCAGCTCACATTTCGCGCTATTAACTTCAAGTCCGATGGCACTCAACCCATCTATCAAGGTTTTTACGTCCTCCAAAACTCTCTCCGGTGTATCTCCCAGGGCTGCGTCGTCCAGATACCATACATTGAACTCTGACTCAACCCTGCGAGCCACCTAGCTTAATTTGTGGTCCGTTATCTTCACTAGATTAATTTCTGTTCCGTTATCTTTACCAGCTTCAATTCTGGTCTGTTATCTTCACTAGCTATTATTATTATTACTAATGAAACATTTGGGATATTGAGCAATATTCTTTATGAACAATTTTCAAATTTTGAATTAATCTCTATATTTATATCAATTTTGCTATGAACATCCCATGTAAAACAGACTAAGAAACATTAAAGTTCATAAAATCTCCACCAGTCTGTAGTTCATGCACAAAATTCCACTGACTTTTTCAAAAAGCTGAAAAAATCCACCATAAATTTCCAATAATTTGGATGATGGCCGCTGATCTACCAACATTTTCCCACTTCATCCATCCAAAATTAATGGCAATATAAGAATAAATAGTTAAAAATCAATCGACTTTGCTGGAATATTATTTTTAAGAGAAAAATTTCACCGACGTGTGAGTGGAATTTACCATGAAATACAGACTGGAATCTCAATATGTCTCTGCAGTCTCTCCATCTCTCTCCATAAAGTATTTTACTCCAAAATGTTGAGTGATTACCTTGTTATTTACAGGTTTCTAAACTTATTTCACCCCAGTCTGCAAAGCATGCACAATCAGTCTCCGAATATTTAATTTTTATGGCAATTTGTCTCCAAAGATTTTTCAATTTCTCTCCAAAATGACCAAAAATCTCAAAATCTCCACTAATTACATGTAAACATAGGAATTAATTGGGAAATTGTCGCCGGATAATTCAGGAGACTAATTTTAAAGCATCAATAGGCGCCGGATAAACTTCACAACTTCATGCATCTTTTGCAGTCTGGTAAATTCACCCTTCAAAAGTTGCCAGTATACTGGCAACCCTGCCGACTGTACCGAGTGGCAACTTTGTCCATCTTTGTAAGTTGTCACATCATTTCATCACATTTTGGTGGAATTTACCATGAAATATAGACTGGAACTTTGAAACATGGCCCTGAGGCCCCTGACAGGCTGACCCCTGAGTTAAAAAAATATAAATTTAATTAGCCTGGCTATAAGCCTATAAATTGTGCACCAAATACAGACTGGGATACAATCATACAGACCACTGTGACACTGTCCACTGATATCCTGCAAAGTGCAAACTGGAGATTGTAAACTGACTTGCCAAGTTAACCAGGCTTGCCGACTTTCAAGCCATTGAAGCCACACTTAGAAACATGGCTCCCAGCCTCCCATTCAGTTTGTATTTGACAAATTTGTCTAGTGCTCCAACATTTTTTCAGTTTCTCCTCCAAAAACTAATGGTAATATAGGAATTAATAGCTAAATATCCTCTGACATTAGAGGAATTTTTATATTTGAGAAATTGAATATCTCCCGAGATATCATTGGAATTTACCACCAAATACAATCTGGGCTCCCATATTGGCATATTCCAGACTCCAGTCTGTATTTGGTGCAACAAATTCCACTGACTTTTTCAAAAAGCTGAAAAAATCCACCATAAACTTCCAGTAATTTGGCTCCAGTTTGTATTTGGTGCACAAAATTCCACTGACTTTTTGATAAAGCTGAAAAAATCCACCATAAATTTCCAGTAATTTGGCTGATCCACCAACATTTTACCCATTTTTCCACCAAAAAACCGGGAGATCTTGAATTGATTCCTATGTTACCATTAATTTAGCTGCGGGAGATTTTGAATTAATTCCTATGTTACCATTAATTTAGCTGCGGGAGATTCTGAATCTCCTACTGTGAGTCAGAGAGTAACTGTCTCTCAAATTAAAATCTCTGCGGGAGAAGAGACACATTCTGCAGACTGGGAATATGGGAGATATTTGGGATATTCTCTCCGAACAATTTTATGGCCCAAGATTATCTATTGAGTAGTGATGGGAGGAGGTTGTTGTTATTAAACACCTCTGTTAATTATCTCGTGCGTCAGACCTGTGTTTCGCTTAGTCAGCACATTCGAGTGACCGGTGACTGTACTTTGCTGGTTCTGACTGTACACTGTAATTGTTAATCCCTTATGCAGCGCAATTAGCAGCGTTACTGCCATTCTTTAGTGCTTTTAATTAGGTTGTTTTTATCGTCAGTTAGTTTTGATTTTTATCTCTTTTAACCTTTTTATTCTGTAGTAAGCTGGTAAGTTAACCTTGTTTAGTTGTGTTGCAGGAGGTTTAAGTTACAGCTGAGGTAGGAATTGTTGGTCTGCCTGGTGAACTCTGAACGTCTGCCAAGTGTTTCCAGAGTACTGAGCAGGGAGGTTGTTGACCCCTGAATGCTCATGGGCACTCTGGTTGAGGGGTGCTGGTGGCATTTGCTCTGTTTTGCCAGTCAGACTGCTATTTTATTTTAATGATTGAGGGTGAGGATGTGCTCTGTAGCTCATGTGACACAAGTAATAACCGAAAGAAAAGAGTTAAATGTGCACTGTGTTCTGGATGGTTTCACATGTCATGTGTGGGACTGACCCGGGCACAGGCGTCAGTTATAGTAAGATGGGTTTGTGTGGCGTGTCGAGGGCGGGGTACAATCGATGACCCCCAGGAGCGGCCCAATCAGCTGGTGAATTTGGAGGCATATATTGGTGGCTGTCGTAGCAGGTTGAGAGTCCTAAATACGATTCCCAGGGGATCAGTAATAGCTGTGGCGGGAGCCCTCCAACTGTTATTGCAGGGGGCTCTGACACAGAAGACCCAATTAGCATGGACAAGGCTTATGAGCTTCTGCTACTGGGGGCTACAGTGCCCAGATGGCGGTAGGGAAGGTCGTAAGGTTTCTCTTGCTACCAAAATCAATCGGCAGGTGGCCCAATTTTTAGAGACTGACTCCCTACCTACGCTGCCTGAACCCATAATCCCAGTTGGTAATAATCGACACGCTTCAGACGATGACAAGTTACAAAAGTTGAAAAAAAGAGTGGCAGCTAAGTTTGCAGATGGTGACGTGAGTGGAGCAGTTCGTGAGCTGTCATCTTCGGATGGACTGGCCCAACGAAACGAAGAGACTGTCAGAGCGTTGAGGTCTAAACACCCGCCTGCCCCGCTAGACTTGATGATGCCAGAGCCTCCGGATAATTCTCTAGTTGTGCCTATTGTTTCGGAGGAGGATGTCCGGAGGGCTGTTAATTCTTTTCGCCCTGGTTCTGCCGGAGGACCTGATGGCCTCAGGCCAGGTCATTTGAAGACGCTATTGTCCCATTCATCTGCAGAGGCTGGAGTACGTCTTTTGACCTCTCTGACAGATTTTGTGAATGCGATATTGAGAGGAGAAGTTCCTGATTTTGCTTTGTCAACTTTCTATGGAGCCACATTGTGCGCTTTAACCAAAAAGGATGGTGGCATCAGACCCATAGCAGTTGGTAATACCTTGCGTAGGTTGGCTGCCAAGGTTGGTGCGCGCCCCTTATCACACTCTCTTGGTAGTGAATTAAGACCGGTTCAGCTTGGGTTCTCTACTAAGGGTGGCTGTGAAGCTGCCGCACATTCTGCAAGACGGTACTTGAATGACTGTAACCATAGGAGGGTGTTTCTCAAGGTGGATATGAAAAACGCTTTCAATTGTCTGAGGAGAGATACCTTCCTTACTGTTATTCGTAACCGTGTGCTGGAGCTATATAGACTCCTTTGGCAAGCTTATTCTTCGCCTTCAGCTTTGTTTTTTGGTGAAGAGGTGCTGAGGTTGGAGACAGGTATCCAGCAGGGTGACCCTTTTGGACCGGCTATTTTTGCTCTTGGCATTGACGAGGGTTAACGGACCAGAAAACTTTTTTAATTTTAAATAATATTTGCTTAAGTATTTTATAAATATACAACTTTATAAATGACAATATTAATTTTTATACATTAATATTTCATATTTTATTAATTGAAACAATTAATAAAAAACGTGATCCATTTTGAAGTTGTGTAGAATGAGTATTTAAAAGATGGGAAAAACTTCAGCTTAAAAATCCTTTAATGTGGTATCTATGATTCCAAAATTATATTCTTATTCCAATTATCGGTCAAATATTTAATAATTTAACCAAGTAAAGATAACGGACCGGAAATGTAGCTATTAAACATAACGGACCAGAATTTAACCAAGTAAAGTTAACGGACTGTAGTCCATTAACTTTACTTTCTCCTAATAATATTATTAATTAATAATATTACCATTAATTTTCCAGTTTGAAGAACATGTGAGATATTTGGGTCCCTAGGATATTCTCACTAAAAATTTTGAATTAATTCCTATATTTACATAAATTTTGCTACAAACAGAATTAGAAAACTCTACCAACACTTAACCAATTTCTGCAGTCTGGTTAATTTTGGTAGAGGAATTTTGAAAAGGGTTGGAGGTCAAAGGATTAGCCTAATTCATTATCTGAGTGAAAGGTTAGGTTGGCAAAAAAAAAACCAGATTGAAAAAAGTCGGAGGAGTTCAGTGCATCAAATACAAACTGGTGCTTGGAGGGCAGGAACTGGTAAATTGACCAACAAGAAAACTTTTATTTTACATCCTGTCTTAGCTTAATATTTGTAAAAAAATATTGTTTGCAAAATTGCACAGAAAATGTTAGAAATATCCCATATTCTTCAGGCAGCTGACCCAGGTAAATTGATAATAAAGCAATCCATGTTTCGAAGTGTGGTGGAAGAGTTGCCAGTTTATTGAAAAATTGAATCCAGGTTACCACATTTAAGATACTCTATAAAGAAGAAGTTTGACCTCATAGTGAAGATTTTACACTTGAAAACACACTTACCATATGCTTGGTGTTTGATGCGTTTGCATCTCATGTGACTTTTTGTGAGTGATTTGCTTATAATTTTCAGGTTTTTCAACTTATTCTGTCCCTCAAAGTCACAAGTAGACTGGCAACTTTGTCCATACTTTGAAACATGGAAAGAAATGATCATGAACTTTCTCACCATTTACCTGATGAGTTAATGGCAGTTTTGAGCTCATGCACTGTACAAGGAGAGAAATATATAATTGTTGTTTTTATCAATTGTTTATTCAAAGTTATAAGATTATAACTTTGAAATGTTTTGAGCTTTTGACATGTAAGCCAATCTTTAAAGTTGAAATATCATCATTTTATACATAGAATTGGTTCTATTTGAGGTTCTACTAATATTAAATTCCTTCTCCTTTCTTCTAGTTACCTAATTTAATACAGAAGAATTAACAGTTGACTTTTATCCATTAACTTTAAAGGAGTTTAAATAAGATAGTAGCTGCTCAACTATGAGTTAATTATGAGTGGTCAGGCTGAAGCAGGAGGCAGCACAAATAGTGCTCCTCACGCTGCTTCAAAAACACTTCGATGGGCATCGACCTTGATATCGAATTTACCTGCCGACACTCCATCACAAGCAAACGACACAGAGGCATCATCTGACACGACTGTCACAATGATGAAAAAGTGCCAGGTGCTTCAACCTCAGACTCGCTTTGATAAGAAGTGGATAAACTGTGAACTGAGACACCTGATGGATGATCAGATGTTGACGATGCTTTATAATACTCTGGTGCAGGATGGGGAGCTCGTAAGACCGTACCTGCCCTCTACCTACACTAGCCCTTCTCTCGGCAAAACTGCATATAGAGGTGAGCTTCAATCCTAAATCAGTTTGATATCTTTGTTCCACCCTTTCTTATTATTAGGTACAAATTTTACTAGTTTACTCATGAAATGATTGAAATGGTAAGCAGTAATTACTGCTTACCATTTTATGCTTGTAATTACTCTATTTTTGGTGCAACTACAATAAAGCGGAAATTTACAATTATTCAATGGCAGTATGCTAAATATTTAATTTGTTAATTATGTAGGTAGTAATCTATCTAGCTATTCTTCTTTCTCTATGCAGCTATAGCTAATAATTATTATTTGCAGGTATTGATGGCAGACTTTACTGTGAAGTCAACAAACTCGAATGTGCTTGCTGTGAAGGCTCAACTTGCAAAGAATTTGAAGGATGCAACTGCAAAACTTGTCAAAAGTTAGAAAGAGAAGAGAAGCTTGAAAATGGTGAGTAGCTACCTACCCATCTTCTTTTTAACTAGGAAGTTTACTGTAACTATAAGGGAGGTTAGAAAAGTTACTTATTCAGCTATACATATCTTGCTCATTTACGACAACAATATCATGACTCAAAATTTTGTAGCTAGCTATTTTTAAGTTATATATAGACATATTATCTTCAAATGCTGATGCTTTTGGTAAATGAGAGGCTAAATGTTCTAAAGACATAACATAACATTTACTTACTTGTTTGCATTAAATAAACTGCATTCCTGAAATTGGCTATTTTTTGAGTTAGGAAAGGTTGTCGCAAATGAACGAAATAGAGCAAGTTCTTAATTATCAATCAGTTCCACATTTTCGGACACTTAAGAAGAAACGATATAATAATAATAATTTATTTTATATTTTTATTATATAGTTTCTTCTTACGTGTCCGAAAATGTGGGTATTGACCGATAATTAAGAACTTGCTCTATATTCTGTGCTGGAGGATTTTGAGTTAATTCTTTGCCTTATCAGAAAGCAAATGTCCTTCTGCGGAGCAAATGATCTCCTCCTGGACGTGGAGTGGGTGTCCCTCCACTGCGTCTGTGGAGCAATGCCTTAAGACTATCATAGAGGAGCAGGTGATGAGGTGCAGCAATGCAGTAGGCACTAGTCTCTCCATGAACAGAATACAGCAGAGATACATGGTCACTCACAGGTACGCAAAAGAAAAAAAGAAAAAAAAAAGTTTTTAATATCCTTCAACATTTTTAAAGTAATTCATATTTAAAATAATTAAAATTAAATGATAAAAATTTAAAATAATTAAAATTAAATGATAAAAATTTAAAATAATTAAAGTCCTAATAGCTAATTAATTTTTTAATTACAACCTTCTCTTTTGTCAGGTATTTGATTGCCATTGGCAGAAGTCAGACTGACTCCAAATCCAACACTGAGAACACAGCCAAGTCGTCAAAGAGGGTAGAGGCGGTTAAACCTCTCACTCGTAACTCTTCAGACAGCACCCTGAAGATGAAGGACAACCCTCTCAACCTGGGTGAAATGGCAACTAGGGGCCTGGCCAGGGTTGGGTCTAGGGCCGCCCTCAACTTTGCCTTTGCTTTCCTGAGGAGGGCCTGGCGCTCTGAAGAAGATGCAGATCTTTGCACTGAACTGCTAGAGGTAGGTGTTCTGTGCTCTATAAAGAGGGGCTAAGTTTCCAGTTATTGGACGGTTCGACATTTTCTATCATTGAAGAAAAAAGTATGTAGTTCGTTATTTATTAATAATAATATTGCATTATTTATATTGGTATCCATGATACCTGCATGTATCATGGATACCAATTACCATCATTTTTTATGTAGGTATAACCGATAACTCAGCACTCACCATTATTACATTGTAATGTTGAATTGTTTAAAATTAATTTTATTTCCTCAGGAATCTCTCTCAGCTCTCGAGACACTGCCTGACGCCTGCCTGTTTGACGAGAGTGTCATCAGCAACGTGTGGTTAGATGTGGTGAACAAAGCAAACTCATTCCTAGTCAATGTGGCACTCAGCAACATTCCTAACACAAGCAAACAAAAGTTCCAAAGTAAGATTTCCCCCTTATTCATTGAATTATTGCAGTAGTCGGAAAGTGGGTGTTTAACTTTTCTAAATGTCACATTGGGTTCATGATAGTTACCCTTGTTACTTAATTGAGAAAGTGTTTTAAAATGTAGGACTTTACCATATAGCTAATTCCCTACTGCAATACACTCTACCATACATTTCCCTACTCTCTCTCTCCTGCAGGTCTTAACATCTCTACTCTCATCAGTGGAGTCACCACCATTGGCAGTTCCCGTCCCACCCCCTCAAACCTCCCCACAGTCCCTGTACATGATCGGTAAGAAACAAATGCCTACTCAATAGGATTGTCATGTTATCAAGAGGCTAATTATTAACTCAACGTTAAAGGTTTTTGCTTGGGAAAAGATCTTTTGTTCATCATCAGGATCAAGAGATGAATTAAAAATAAATTGTTTTTTTTTATATTTAACTGATATTTCAATTGGTATCCATGATACCTAGCTACAAGTTATCCATGATACCAGAGGTGGATACCAATAAAAATAAAAATTATGTATTTTGATCCACTCCTCGATCTTGATGATGAATAGACTTCTTTCTATTCTAAAACTCTATTCCTAAGTATAAACCTTCAATGTTGATTCTATCATTACCATCACATTGTATTGGTTTTTACAGTTTAGTAATTTGATATTGTTTTGGTTATCACAATTAGCTATTGAATGTGAAGTTAGTACAGCCTGTGCCAGAGATAATGCCTATTGTACCATTGTGGTATCTATGATATCAAAACATAATTAGAAAAAGTTTCATAATTTAATTCATTTGCCTTGTTTCTCTCAATTATTTTTTCATTTAGACAGACAGGTGAAATTTGTTAATTTAATCATTCAACAAAATTGCTTCTTGTATTATAATCTGAAAACAGCTAACAGGAACACCATGAATTAATTTTAAATAATAATAATATAGACTAGTGACATCATACTAAAGTAACTGTTGTAAAATAATACATGCAATCTAGTAACTATATATACGTCATTTGACTCACGGTTATGTACTAATTTACATATAGAAACTAAGGAAAGTTCCGAGTTATTGGACGGTTCTACATTTTCGATCATATAATTTCAACTCTGATTTTATTTCATTCAAAATGAGTCCTGCTAAATTGCGCTTTAACTTAAATATTGTTCATCTCACTTTGATCTTTGTGAAGTTATTTACATCCTCTGACGATATTTTGGTGTGTCAAATGAATGAATGTGAACCATTTGACGAGTTTTTGTTTTCAATTACCAGTGATAATACTGCAGTCAGATAAAAATGCCCTTTATCTTTTTCAGTCACCTGGCACTGCAGATTGTTCTACATCTTAGCTTGCAGAGGGCCACACTCTCTTCTCTGCTGAGTGGAGTCATGCTGCTACTCCATGCCTGGGACACTGCTATTGAACAGGTACTTACCTAAACAATGACCAAATTAGGGCAGCATTTACAAACATTTATGGGGCTGCTTATCGTGGTGTCGCTCTATCGGTCTATATGATCGGAATACAATTATTCTTGAAGAAATGTTTAGCTAAATCAGTGAATCATTATATTTTCTATTTTCCTACTCTGTATTTTTAACGAGTACTTCATTTATCAAATGCACATTCCGTATGTCTAAAGTCGGATAAATTTTCTAATGGTAGTTTCTAAAGGGCCGTACACACGTAGGGTTCTTTTAAGTCTTTTCACCAGACTTTTTGCTAAGCTCCTCCTACCTGCATGTATCATGGATACCAACTAAATAGTTTCATGATGCACAGTTCAGTCTTACTTCATATTAACACAGTGAACATTGATATCCTGTGTAAAGAGGTTAAATTTTAGTTAATGTTAAAGTAACTGAAATATTCGATGTAATTACCCTAGACTTTCATTCAAATTTATTCAATATTTAAAGTATGAGAGTCAGAAGATTCTATCAGTGATTTTATAATAGACATTTTTCATTTTAAATTTTATGGTTTAATATATATCTGTCCGTTAAACGATATCAGTTCAAATGCTGAACCAATTGATGGTTTCTAATTAACTACCTAATTAGCTCAGAAAGTCTAGTTTTAGGGTTCGTTTCGAGTTATCGGACAGTTCCACATATTCGATCAAATAGAAAAAAATATAACTTCAATTTTACTTTCTATTTTAATAGGTATCCATGATCATGGATAGGTACTTATTAAAATAAAACTTTAATAATAAAATAAAAGTAAAATAGTTTTTTTTTATTCTACCATAAATGTGGAACTGTCCGATAATTCCTATCTTACCCATATTGTCTTTGATTTTCAAGATGCTATGTCATCTTTCACTATTTATTATTTCATAAAAATAAATCGTTCTCTTTTTCAGTCTGACAACAAAGTGAGTGGCGAGTGTTCGAGTGCCCCTCTTCTCCCCTTCCTCAAGAGGTTCGAGAGTCTATCCAGTGGGGGGCTGCACCCCACAGGGCACAAGACAGCCACTCTGCCCCCCGCTAGGGATGCTAAGAACGAGGACATCTTCAACTTTGAAATGGTACGGAAACAGGCTAATGCTTTAGTTTGAAACGATGAAAAGTTTGTCCTCCTTTTCATTGTTTTTTAATTGAAATAAAAACATTTTTTTCTTAAGAACGAAAAGTTGTTTTTGTTTCTATTTTAATTTAATTTAGAGCAGTTCTTGAATAAAAAATTTCATAATGAAATGAAAATAACGACGTTTCGTCTTCCCACTAGAGACATTTTAAGTTAATCTGCAAATATATACAGAGTAGCCCAGAAGTAACTGACCCTTTTGATTTGCTTATAAAAAGATAACTATGAATGCTAGAAAGTTGAAACTTGTTTTATTGGAAAGAATAACATTTTTTTAGTTTATTAACACCATATTTTGAACATAATATCCTTTAAATGGCCACCACGGTTGTTTTGACAAATTAGGGCCCTTCCCCTTGTTGCTTCCATAACGCTACTTAGTGTATCTGACGAGAGTTGATCTATTTC
The DNA here is from genome assembly GCA_947561585.1 of Caprella mutica. Lineage (NCBI taxonomy): Eukaryota > Metazoa > Arthropoda > Malacostraca > Amphipoda > Caprellidae > Caprella > Caprella mutica. The sequence goes on from CANNZV010002290.1 coordinate 66,614, forward strand.
AGAAGAAATGTTGTTTTTTATTTCTTGTAAATTTTTTTTTCATAAACTCGTGACTTGAGGAAGCCCCGCAAGAAGAAGTCGCATGGGGTCAAATCTGCAGAACGAGGGGGACACTGGATGTTTCCAAATCTTGATATTAAAAGATTTGGAAAAAAAGTTCTTAACAATGTTAGAGTTTCTCTTGCCGCATGGGCTGGGGCTCCATCCTGTTGAAACCAAACACAATTGTGTAAATTCTGTTTCTCGAGTTCTAGAATAAGAAATTCTCTTATCAGCTTTCGGTACCTTTCACCAGTGACTGTTTCAGTTACGCCGTCTCTTTCGAAAAATTAAGAACCAACAACAGTTGAAGCAGTTGCTCCACACCAAACAGTAACACGGAGAGAATGCAGTGGTGTTTCTTGGATTTCTTGTGGATTTTTATCGCTCCGAATTCTGGAATTATGTCTATTTACATGTTCAGATAAGTTGAAGTGAGCTTCATTAGAGAAGATGATGGTGTCCATGAAAGAGGCATCTTCGCACAAACGAAGAAAATTAAGACTATGATGACGATCAGTAGGCAATAATCTTTGAATTAGTTCAATATTGTATGGATATAATTTCAATTTCTTTTTCAGAATGCATTGTAATGTCGTTCGAGAAATAGATAATTGGGATGAACGTTTTCTGGTGGAAGTTTTAGGATTATTTACAACGCTTACAGAAACTCTGTCAATGAAATCTTCAGTTCGCGCTGTTTTCAATCTTCCGAATCTTAGTTTGTCATTACACTTCCAGAGTCCTCAAATTTCTATAGAGAGATTTAATTGTGTTTTTAGAAGGACTGATCCTTGCTTGAAAATGGATTCTGTAGTCACGCTGCACTTCTGTTATTGACGTCGTCTTAATGTAGGATTGCAGAATTCTGATTCTTACTTCTTTGCTGTAGCGAACCATTATGAAAATTTGAAGTTATGAAATGAAACAAAATTTCTTCTCTTAATTTGCTAACTGAATATAGGATACCATAATTATAGTTAGTAAACCATAAAAATGCTATCATTTCCAATGAAACAAGTTTAAACTTTCTAGCGTTCATAGTGTTCTTTTTATAAGCAAATTAAAAGGGTCACCCTGTATAATGATGAAAAGAAAGTAAAATATTAATAAATTAACACGGGTAGTAAGATGTATGCACACAGTAGAGAGACTGCCATGTTAATAGTGCCTAAGAAATTTAATAAATTAGTTCATAGAGAAAGGAAAGAGAGAAGAGAGCTATAGGGGCATTCCATGACAAGTAAACCAAATAATATGAAGTTAACACCACACCTCCTCAGATTTGCATGGAAGTTGGTACAGAGGGTTCTTGTGCCCAAAAAACTCTATTTTGAGAATCTCAGCTCTCCAGCTCTTATAGATTAAAAGTTATGACCTTGTGAACTTTTGAAAAAATGGCAAAATGGCTTGACATCACCATTTTTAAAAGGTATAACTTTCTTATTATTAGACCTAGAACAAAAGGTTTAGCTTGTTTTTTGATCAGAATAAGCTAGGCAATCTTTCTAGGTTGTACAAAATTTTATTATTTTAATTTTTTAAATGAAAAAGGGCACTTACCCTCTTTGACTTTGACCTTTACCCTCAAAGGCCCCACAAAATTTATTAGAACAAAAAATGTAGATTGACTACTTTGCTATAGGTGGGAATGTTAATATTTACTACTATTAATAGGGATTAGGGATATATTTGAGCTCAAAAAGTGCCCTTTTTCATTTAAAAAATTATATTAGTAAAATTTTGTACACCTAGAAAGGTTGCCTAGCTTATACTGATCAAAAAACATGCTAAACTTTCTGTTCTAGGTCTAATAATAAGAAAGTTATGACCTTTCAAAAATGGTGATGTCAAGCCATTTTACCCTTTTTTCAAAAGTTCACAAGGTCATAACTTTGATCTATAAGAGCTAGAGAGCTGAGATTCTCTAAATAGAGTTTTTTGGCACAAGAACGCTCTGTACCTAATTTCCATGCAAATCTGAGGAGGTGTGGTGTTAACCCTTGGTACACTTGTCCTGGAATGCCCCCATAGGAAAGTTTATTTGGAATATATATGGAGATGAAGAGTTTAATAGTTGTCTGTTATTTTCTCTTCACTATAAACTAATTTATTAAATTTCTTGTTGTTGTAAAACTCCAATAGATAATAATAATAATAACCTAATTTGCTATTTCTCTAGTCAAGTCCCACTGAAAGTCTTCTCCGATACTTGGAGTTGCCAGAAGATGACTCCATGCCTGTTGATTTGGAGCAGGCGGCTGTGGTGATGATGTGTCACCTGGACCGGATCTCCGCCCCCCTCATCACCCCTTTGAGTCCCCTTCACGTCACACCACCCATCAGCGGCACTTCAAACTCTCAGGTTAGGATTATGAGATGTCTTCATGATTTAGACTCTCATTTCTCTGAAAGTGGTAGTTAATGTTGGTCAAACAGAGAAATTTTAAAGAGTCAGATTGACTCTTATACAGGGTGACTCAAAAAAAAGTATACCTAACTTTAAATTCGAATATTGTGCATTACAAAATGGAAGGCACAATTTTGATTTCTAACAAGCTGGGGATATGAATATTCTTAAAACCTAGAAATAAATCTGTTTTTATTAATGGGTAGCTATTTTGTCTTATAAAGATATTTTTAATGTTTGAACTTACTTCGTTGTCAGTATAACACTTCGTTGTCAGTATAACACTTCATTGTCAGTATAACACTTCATTGTCAGTATAACACTTCATTGTCAGTATAACACTTCATTGTCAGTATAACACTTCATTGTCAGTATAACACTTCATTGTCAGTATAACACTTCGTTGTCAGTATAACACTTCATTGTCAGTATAACACTTCATTGTCAGTATAACACTTCATTGTCAGTAGAACACTTCGTTGTCAGTAGAACACTTCGTTGTCAGTATAACACTTCGTTGTCAGTATAACACTTCGTTGTCAGTATAACACTTCATTGTCAGTATAACACTTCGTTGTCAGTATAACACTTCATTGTCAGTATAACACTTCATTGTCAGTATAACACTTCATTGTCAGTAGAACACTTCGTTGTCAGTATAACACTTCGTTGTCAGTATAACACTTCGTTGTCAGTATAACACTTCATTGTCAGTATAACACTTCGTTGTCAGTATAACACTTCGTTGTCAGTATAACACTTCGTTGTCAGTATAACACTTCGTTGTCAGTATAACACTTCGTTGTCAGTATAACACTTCATTGTCAGTATAACACTTCGTTGTCAGTATAACACTTCGTTGTCAGTATAACACTTCATTGTCAGTATAACACTTCGTTGTCAGTATAACACTTCGTTGTCAGTATAACACTTCGTTGTCAGTATAACACTTCGTTGTCAGTATAACACTTCATTGTCAGTATAACACTTCGTTGTCAGTATAACACTTCGTTGTCAGTATAACACTTCGTTGTCAGTATAACACTTCGTTGTCAGTATAACACTTCGTTGTCAGTATAACACTTCGTTGTCAGTATAACACTTCGTTGTCAATATAACAATTAAGTCGTTGTTATATTCACAAAAATGAGTGAAACTTCATGAAAATTTAACTGTGTATGAAGAAGGGTTCAATAAACAAAATGATACTTGAAAAGAAAACTCTACCTTCAATAGTTGTTGAAATATACGAATTTAAAGTTAGGTACACTTTTTTGTGGGTCACCCTGTATATCTCAGGCAAGAATAATTTATTCCTGGGATATTAATGGAATATACCAGGAATAAATCCTTCTTGCTTTAAGCAAAAAAAACATCTCTTCAAATTTTTTAATAATTTTTTTCAATTCTCAAAACATGATCTAAATTGCTAATTGATTTCTATCACATAATTTATTTTTCTCTAGGTTATCACATGGGGTCAAGTGTCGTCAGAGACACAGTCTTGCAATACTGGAAACGTCTACTCCTCTCAACCTTTCAATTACTATGAACCTCTGAATAACTTCAACATAGAATCCATCGCTTGCGGAGAAACTGAATTTGTTGTTCTAACCAAAGAAGGAAAACTCTTCAGCCTGTCTTATTCCTCTGACAGTTGTGGCAAGTCTGATGAGGAATTACGTGGATCTTCTCCTAAAGAACTGGAGATTCCTTCCAATGCTGCAATTGTAGAAGTAGCAAGTCATGCTGACGCTAAACACTTCCTTGCCATCACACGCTATGGGTTGGTGGTGTCTTGGGGCTCTACCAATGATGGGGGATGGTTAGGGACCGGGGATAGGGACCCTAGGAACCAACCCTTCTTCATCACGGGACTTACAGGTATCGTCAGAGTTGCCGTTGGCTCCACGCACAGTGCAGCTGTGTGCTCCAATGGAAAGATTTACACTTGGGGTAGAGGGAGCTACGGTCGATTGGGGCATGGCGATAACTTAGATCAACCCCAGCCCAAATTTATACAAGCTCTCTCAGATCTGGTGATTGTAGACGTGGCCTGTGGTAGTGGAGATGCCCAGACCCTGGCTGTGACTGACCAGGGTGTTCTGTATGGTTGGGGAGATGGGGACTACGGTAAACTGGGATTGGGGGGCTGCAATGGCACCTCCACCCCAATGATTCTCAGTCAACTGAAGAATGACGGGGTGTTCATCTCTAGAGTCTTCTGTGGACATCAGTTCAGTTTGGCTTTGAGCAAAGAAGGTAAAATCTACACTTTTGGTCGTGGAGACAATGGAAGGACGGGGAATGGAGAGGACAGGCCATTGAGAGTACCAACTCTCGTGCAAGCTCTCTCTGGTTATGAAATAGAAAAGGTTTCTGTGGGTTCATGCCACGTGGTTTGCCTGACATCTACTGGTGAAGTGTTAGTTTGGGGTAACAACACTAGAGGGCAACTAGGTTTGGAGAACGAAGGGAGTGTTGGAGGTACAGTGTGGAACCCATGTGAAATTGGTTCATTCAGGCAGTTATCAGTCCGGGGTATTGCATGTGGTCCTAATCAGACCATCCTCTGGACTGATGGGAGCACCAAACACACTCCTTTGAAGTCTCCTTACGTCTGTGATGTCACCTCCAAGACTCTGAGTCTTTTGAATGATGTCTTGACTCGTTGTGGCTCGTCTCTACTGGACGCCAGTGTTATCCCCTACCAAGAACAAGAGTGCTTGGCAGTATCCTCTCTCAATCTACTCAGACTTCAGCTGATCACTGCAGTTCAGAATAACCTCACAGCGGAGGAGTTAGGGCTTGGATTGGGCTCTGCCTTGCTAACCAGCCTCAAACAGAAGGTGGTGAATCTCGCCACCACTCCGGGGGTTCTGATCACCATTCAGAAGGCTGCCCAATTCGCTCTGCAATGTGGATGGGTATACTTGCTCCCCACTCATGAAGAACGAACCACTGCCCTTTCCTCCCTCCTTCCCTGCACCGGTACGGATGTGAAGAGCATGTGTGGCGGTAGGAAGTTCATGCTGGATCTGCTCGTTGCTAGTTTGATGGCCGATGGTGGGCTGGAAGCGGCTGTTGATCAGGGAATTCTTTACGAGATGCAACAGTCTGAGAAGAACAAATCTCCTGAGAGGGATTTGGAGTGCTCTACAGCTGATGCCGATGCTCCTGATGATGAAGATCCTGTCATTAACAAGAATGGCTTGCCTCTCCTTCACCTTCTGAAACAGTTGCTCCGTAATGTGTCCTCCCAAACACACACAAAGTTGCAGGTGAGAAAAGCTTTTGGTAGTTACTAGTTAGTCACTTTTTGACTATTACATATAAAACTTGGCCTTTTTGAGAGCATTTTAGTTAATCATTGAAAGAGGAACTACTCTAAAATGTACTGACATCACTTTAAACTTGTATTGATAAAATCAACAAAACGTTTTCTCTTTCGAATGAACCTTAGCTGCAGCAGCTTTTTAAATTTGATATTTTTGACTTCTAATTATCAAAGATATTCACATTTCCGAGTTGTTTTAAAATACTTTGTAGCTAGATAATCGTATGATTCTATAATTTCTATTTATAGCTAGCCCCAATGTAGATACTAGATAGCTATTTAAATAATTTTTAAACACCTGCTTCCTTGCCACTTTAGCTAAAACAAAGGAATTAGTTATTTCAACTGAAAATGGGTGTAAGTAGCCAATTGTGAAACTAATAAGTCTTAATTCTTTTTTTTAGAGTCTAGCACCAGAAAATACATCCATGGCTTCATCGGATTTCCTCCATGACTGGCACTCTTCGCGAATGGGTTGCAGTAGCAGCAGTTCCTGCAATTCAGTGAAAGCAGATGTGCCTGCTTCTGTACAACTCTTACTAAGATTCCAAAGACTCCTCTTTGCAAAACTCTTAGCCGATGAAGAGGCGAACCAAATAAGAGTTGGTTGTTCTCTGCTCTTGAAGAAGTATCTTTACCTCCTCGTGAGCCACATTGTGGATACGTTAGCCATCGCCACCTCTCTATCCACAGCCAACACATTTCGTATTCCCCTAATTCACGCCACCTTGAATAAAGACATCACCGGTCTGTTGATGAATGAGCTTTGCAGTTCTTTGTTAGTTGTGTGCCACCATGCCTCTAGAGTGATGGCGTCTGGCGGAATGCTGCCCATACTAACATCCCTTCTAACTGCTTTGGACTCTTTCAACAAAGTGTGTCCTGGAGCATCCGTACAGGATGATCTGGACATGGGGTGGCCTGGTGTCTTTACTAATGTTGTCAGTGAGACTAAGAATCAGTCGGTTCGTTTCTTGCGGAAAGAGGATGTGGAGAATCACAACAAAGAAGGTGGTATGTGGGTTATAGTCGACGGAAAGGTGTATGACATGGAGGGGATAATGGGCTTGGGTTTTTGCTCGCCTGATTTCTTTCAGAAGTACAATGGTGGAGACGCAACTGAAATTTTCAGCAAAGTCAAACACTCGGAACTGGCACACGATTTGATGTTGAATTGCGTGGTGGGTGTCTATTTCGACATGAGCAAAGACTATTTCCCGGAAATTCACGACCGGTCTCAGCAATTCAGTCGACTTTCAACTCCATATTTTGATGCTGAGCGCATCTTGGGCCTAATCATCGGCACCATCACCTACCATTTGAGTCAGGAGAAGAACAATTCAGAGCCTGTGAAGAGGTCTGAAGAGACTGAAGAGGCCACAGTGCCTGATAATGTGTCTGCACACTACAAGTACATCAGGGCTCCTTTCATGCAGGCTGGTTGCCAGATGGTTCAGTTACCCGATCCATATGATGAGGAGAAGGGGGAAGCTAAAACTGGCTCCTCTGTCACCACTCCAGGGTCAGTCTCTACAACTCCTGGTGACTTTAACGGTGGATGCTTTAAGGTTATTGCTGGCACCAGTGACAGCAGGGCCGGTTTCCCAATGACTCCAATTGGCAAGGCCCCAGTAGGGGGAGATCTTAGTGGCTCACTCAGAGTCGATGTGGAGAGATACTTCCACAATAAGGCAGAGGCTCTCATCACAGCTCTGCTGGAAGGACTCTGCCAGGACCCTTACTTACAGCAGTACCAGTTGCTGGCTGACAGGGTCCCCTCCACTCACCCTCTCAAGACCAACTTTCCCCCCGATCACCCCATTGAAGAGGCTGGCAGACACATCACTGCAGCACTACTGAGACACACTAATTTCACCCACACCGCCATAGAGATCATTGAACAGGTAATGAACATCTTGTAGAAGTTAGAATTGACTAACTGAAATTTAACGTAATTAGCTATGACAAATAGAAATTATTTTCTTGAATCATTTTTTCATTTAGCAAGTTTAAAATATAGGTTATGTTACGAAACACATTCGATCATAGCTACCTAGTTATATGAAAAAATATAATTTGGCACTTTAACTCATTATTTAAATTGGAAGATAGCTACTATGGTAATTAAAATAACGAGTTGAAGTGTCAAATTGTATACTTTTTCTTATTTGATCGAAGATGTGGAACTGTCCGATTATTCATAAGTTGAATCGTGACTTAACCTTACTATTCTATTTCTCCATTAAAACAGGCGATTTCCATTAAAAAAGTAGCTATTAAGTAATAATTATTTCAAAGTGACAGTTCAAATTATTCTCACTCCCCATCCCTCAGATGCTGGTATCTCCTGAAGGAGTGGCTGACGCAGTTCCTCAGGGACTGCAGGACTTGATGCGCACTGTCCACAACACCAAGTGGCTCCTGATAAGGAGAAGGCAGGACCTCAACAGGTCCTACAAGGAGGTGTGCGCCCCTGTGCTCGAGAGGTGTCGGTGAGTGGATACCCTATACGTTAGCTACTTTAATATTATTTAAGGCATATTTCACACGCTGCGTTTTTTTCATGCTGCAGATAAAAATGCAGCATGAAAATACGCTATGATTGAATTAACGTTTCTATGTGTTTAGTATGTAACACTTAAATTGGGCATTTTTCATGCAGCAGAAAGAAAAATTCAGCATGAAAAAATCCCCAATCTAAGTTTAGACACAAAACGCGTAGCTACATTAATTCAGTCATAGCGTTTTTATGCACGATTTTCTTTGCTGCGGCATGAGAAAAATGCCCGTGTGAAAGTGGTATTAATTGGTATAGAAATAAAAGAAATTATTTAGGGACACTTACAAATTATCGGACAGTTCCACATATTCGATCATCTAGCCTATAGCTACATTTTTATTTTTTTTAAATATTTTAACTTGTTCTATTTTTATATATAGAACTGTCCGATAATTCGTAAATAACCCTACATACGGCACCTTTATTTCACCCCCCCCCCCTCCTCCCCCAGATTCACCGTTCTAGAAGTGAGAGGGGCGTCATGTCGCGAGGTATCGTCTCTGAAACACTTTTCTCTGGAGTCGCAAAGCAGATGGAAGAAGGCAACCCACAAAGTGATATCCCGACTGAGGTCTAGCAACACCATCGACTCCAACACTCCCATCACCATAGAGGAGAACAACACCTCTAACAGCAACACCACGGCACTCACCACAGTCAAGAACGTGTGTGTGGTGCAAGATGATAAAGAGTCCGACGATGGTGAAGAGGAGAATGAGTGCAATGTTGTGAAGGAGCAGACTGCAGTCAGTTGCGATGCAGAAGATGCTCTAGAAGAGGAGAATGTCAGGGAGGAGCCTAGCAGTAGGACTGAGGAGCCTCCTCCTCGACTCTCCCAAGATAAAATGGTCAACAAAGAGTCACTGGATGAAGACAAAACTAACTCTGACAATGAGGACACTTATGATGACTTCCAGCAGTGTGGTGAGAGGGACAATGATAATGGTGAGTTGTGGTGAGAGGGACAATGATAATGGTGAGTTGTGGTGAGAGGGACAATGATAATGGTGAGTTGTGGTGAGAGGGACAATGATAATGGTGAGTTGTGGTGAGAGGGACAATGATAATGGTGAGTTGTGGTGAGAGAGACAATGATAATGGTGAGTTGTGGTGAGAGGGACAATGATAATGGTGAGTTGTGGTGAGAGGGACAATGATAATGGTGAGTTGTGGTGAGAGGGACAATGATAATGGTGAGTTGTGGTGAGAGGGACAATGATAATGGTGAGTTGTGGTGAGAGGGACAATGATAATGGTGAGTTGTGGTGAGAGGGACAATGATAATGGTGAGTTGTGGTGAGAGGGACAATGATAATGGTGAGTTGTGGTGAGAGGGACAATGATAATGGTGAGTTGTGGTGAGAGGGACAATGATAATGGTGAGTTGTGGTGAGAGGGACAATGATAATGGTGAGTTGTGGTGAGAGGGACAATGATAATGGTGAGTTGTGGTGAGAGGGACAATGATAATGGTGAGTTGTGGTGAGAGGGACAATGATAATGGTGAGTTGTGGTGAGAGGGACAATGATAATGGTGAGTTGTGGTGAGAGGGACAATGATAATGGTGAGTTGTGGTGAGAGGGACAATGATAATGGTGAGTTGTGGTGAGAGGGACAATGATAATGGTGAGTTGTGGTGAGAGGGACAATGATAATGGTGAGTTGTGGTGAGAGGGACAATGATAATGGTGAGTTGTGGTGATTGTTCTAAAAACTTTTAGAGGCCGTTTTAACTTATATACTTTGTAGTGTAGCTGTAATGTAATGCCAAATAGCTACTGACATCTTTTAGGGATATTTTCTTTGTTAAATATGAAGAAAACATCGAAACTTACCCGTGCACGGTTGCTGCGACCTGCCTGTATCCAGATTGCTGTCCCAAAATAAGGACACCCTCCATGTAGCTACGGGTTAAATAACATAACTAGCTAATTTCAATCATCATAAATAAATCTATCTTCATCATTTTCATAACCAGGTTTCACTTTCAGAAAGTCGATCTTTGACTAACTTGTTAAATATGAGGAAAATATCGAAGTCTCTTTTTCACAGATTTCTCCCTGGAAGGAGGGTACAATAACGACACCACCATGACCCGCAGGCGCCTCCTCCCGCCCCTCCCCCTGGATAAAAGGGAGCAGAACCCCCCACCTCTCCTGGGGTCAGAGTACTCCATGGGGGAGTACACGGTGGATAAGGTGGTGGTACCCTCGGTGTCCATAGAGAGTCTTGAGAGGAAAGAGAGGGAGGTGATGGGGGAGGAGAAGTCTCTGGAAGAGGTGTTAAATGAGACCAAAGAGGTGTCAGTCAGCCAAAAGAAGAGGAGCTTGAACTATCAAGGTGATTGTTCACTTGAATTAGTTTTAAAATCATTATTAGATGAAACGAAGTACAGGGTGTGATTGTTGTTGGGAATTATTTCACCTAAGGCTTCACCGATTTACTCCATTTTAACTTTAAATCATAGCTTTCTAGCTATCGAATTTTGGATTATTTTCTTCAAAATACTCGTCAGATGATTCCCAGAATGAAACTATTGTTGACATTTTTATTAGTAATTATCAAACAATTAGCTAATAAAAGTGGTAAAATGAGACGAAATTTTGGTGACTGCTTACTGCTAGGTTTAGTTACCTGGCTGCTTCTCATTTTCGAAAAAAGTATATAATTATTGTTAGTTGTCTTTTACTTAACTTCATCGGAAATGTGGACTCGTTGGGCTATGTCTAATTTAACATGTAGCTACTATTCCTACCTCTATATTATTGTTTTTCAGGAAAGCGCATCACCCCCGCCTCTCACAAGGAGGTGGTGCGCCTGATCCAAAGTGTGGTGGAGTTCGTCACCAGTGAGGAGTTCATAGAGGTGGAGGCGATTAGGAGGACTTTCTTCAAACAGGTAACTTCTTTAGAAAACATGGAACACAAATTTTTTCCTTTTTTTTTCTGCTGTTTTAAGGGAGTAGCTTTTCTGCATCCATGAAATGGTCACCGACGGTGGTAGGTGACTTTGTTCATGGAGCCACTTTCCTCTCTGACTGCTTCTTCTAGTCCCTTGTATTCAATTTCCTTTTCCTCGATTTAAAATCCCATTAAAATTACAAAATAGTCTTCAAATTATGACCATAGAAATGGTAGAGTGTAACACTGAAGTAAAGTGACATTTACCAGGAGTGAATTAGATAGCTACTGGATTAAGTTTTTGATGGCTTATTATTAAATAACTCATTGAAGTTTTCTATATTTGTAAATGTTATATATGTTTGAATTTTTCATCTTATCTTTTTTTTCGACTTTTAAAGTACTGATTTAATGAGATATTGTGAAGTCAATGAATTATTAAGTCAGGCATCTTTATGAAGTAGTTAGTCAGTTAGTTAGTTAATTAGTTAGTTAGTTAGTTAGTTAGTTAGTTAGTCAGTTAGTTAGTTAATTAGATGTCTCAGATTTATATGAGTAGCGGCATGAAACATTTAGCACATCCATGAATATTTTGACAGATTGGTGGTGTGTGACTGTGTTCACTCACCTGTCTGATTACTTCTCTTAAGTCCTTTGCAGCTACTTTACATTCTGTGTTTGTGATTCACCATTTCGATGTGTCTAGGTAGCTATAAATAGAAAGTGCCAGTGAAAATATTTCTTACTGTTTCAGATGACAGTGGCCAAACATCGTCTGGTTGGGGTGGACTCTTTCTTGCACCTCGTAGAGAAGCCCACTCTGCTGCCTTCTGTCAGACTGGCTATCGTTAACGCGTGGCTGGGACTGTTACCTTTCTCTAACAGGAACAGGTACAGACCATTTAGGAGTGAATGTGTGCTTCTTTAAAACTAATTTCTATCTTTAGTTGGTCAATAGCTAGAGTAAGTTCCGAGTTATCTCACGGTTTCACTTTTTCTTGCACAAAAAATATAGATAATTATTTTTAAACTTTTAAATTAAAATATTGATTGTATTTTTTCTCTTCCGTGTCCGTAAATGTGCAACCGTCCAATAACGTGGATCTTAGCTAGCTACCCAGAATATGAAAATATTGATCAGATTTCTACCTTTACAGTCATAGTTGCTTGCTTGAAATTGTATTTCCTTCATTTTTCGGTTATTTTCATTTTCGGTTGAATGATTATTGTTTTATTTCAGTGTTTCGTTGGATGACAACACTTCTGACATTTGTCTGGTGCCTGTTTATGAAAGGGTTCAAATCCGAGCCTCTTGGTCAAAACTTTGGCAATGGGCCTCCGACACTCTCAAAGATAACATCCATCTTGCTAACGACCTCCTCACAACCACCAACAACAACAACAACACTGTCAACTCCAACGTTCAGTCCACGGCTTCCAAAACAACAGACTACACTTCTTGTAACGCCAGCGTCAAAGTGGACAGAATGGACAGAAACGTGTCCCCTTTCAGTAACAACAGTTTGTCAGAAGTAGTGAGTCCCGAGGAGGAATGTGTTGAAGCTCCTCCTTGTAATGTCAGAGAGGAGGAGACTAATAACGAGTATGAGGAGGCATCTAGTAGTGGTGACCAAGCGGGAGCCGTCGGCAGACGTCAGTCTGAGATAACTGATCAGGACACGAGTGTTGGTGTCAGTCATGTTGTCAGTCAGCAGTCTGGTGGACACCATACCTCCAGTTTTGGAAGCAGTCACATCCTCCATGGCATTATAGGTGGTGGAGCAGAGTTTCTAGCCACAATGTCAGAGGCGGAGTATATCAGATCCTCCGTCGGAACCATTACCGATAATAACCTCCTCAACACCATCACCAGTACCAGTGCTTGTGAACAGGGCGAGGGGGATGACCATGGAGCTAACGAGGTCAACTTCAATGACTTAGCTAATAGGGAGATTGGTGGTGATGAGGCTGGTGTTACTTCTAAAGCAGGAGAGGAGGGAGTGTTCCACTGTGGAACTGTTTCCGATAGGTACACTGGATGCATGCCCACCAAACCCAAGGAATCGTTCGCATCTGTTCCTTCCTCAAGATTGATTCTGAGTCTAGTGTGTATGTTGACTCAGAGTCATTCTGGTGCTAATGTGAGTCTATTACTCAACTCAGGTCTGCTGGCTCAGATTCAAACCATCCTGAGACTCACTAAAACAACTTACGAACCTACCAAACTATCCACAGAGGACACAGCTGAAGTAGTGGCTCTATACGAGGAGTCTACCGCCCCAACTGTAACAGAAGAACCGTTGCCTCTCACCGGGGCTGAATTAGCAGCTCTCATGAAAGTGGGGGCCAGGGTGAAGAGGGGGCAGGACTGGAAGTGGGGGGATCAGGATGGGCCTGCCCCAGCTGAAGGTCACGTCATCGGTCAGCTTGGGGATGACGGATGGATTCGGGTTCACTGGGATAACGGAACTACCAACTCCTACCGCATGGGCAAAGAGGGGAAGTACGATCTTCAATTGGCGGCGCCTCCGACCACTGACAACAAATCTGAAGAACCTGACGAAATAGAGGAGGCGAGTATTGCCATGGATTCAATGCAGTCTAAACTACTGGCGCCACCTAGTGTCATTGTAATCAACTCTTGCACTGCGCTACTGAGGAGCGTATCCCTCAGCGCATCCCTGACTGCCTCCTCTATAGTTACACCACACACACTCAGGGCCTTGTCTTCGCTGATGCACTCTATTGTGGATGCAGGATGCTCTCCTTCACACCAACCCACTCCTACAGGTGATATAAACATTGAAAACATTTCATTCTCATTGTAAATATGAAAAAAGAACATAAACATATAGCCTCATAAATTTCGAATAATGGGACTGTTTCTCATTTTCGGTCCTATGAGTAAAGACTATAGCTATGGCTATTGATTATTATTTAACTCTTATTTCGATAGGTATCCATGATACCTGCAAGTATCGTAGATACCTACCTATTAAAATAACTGTTTCCTATATACTTTCTCTTATATGATCGAAAATGTGGAACAGTCTTATAATTGTGATCTTACCTTAGCTATCTAATTTTAATAGTTTAATCAAACTGTAGAATAAATAGCAAGCATATGGAATTTCTTCTTCATTACTATTTCTTCCTCAGCCTCGTACCTCTCTACCGGCATCGGCACCTCTTCGCTCCTCCGCTACCAGTACAAAGAATGGTGCTCCCTGGGACTCATCAAAGCAATGTGCTCCGTGGCTCCCACCTTAGCCCGACACATGGCCACACCCGCATGGCTCTCCCTCATTGTATCCCTCATGCAGGGCTATGTGGTCAATGCCACGCTATCATGTAGGGTGGTGGCCTGTCAGTTACTGGGCTGCATCTTACCACACCGCATAGACAGTGCTTCAGAGAGGAGGTACCTTCTGCAGCAGTTACTGACGCTACTGGCTAACACCATTACCACTTGTGCACCCAACATGCTGCACCCCTCTACAGTGGGCAATGAGGCTGGTGAGTACAGGGCAATGAGGTTGGTGAGTACAGGGGCAATGAGGCTGGTGAGTACAGGGGCAATGAGGCTGGTGAGTACAGGGGCAATGAGGCTGGTGAGTACAGGGGCAATGAGGCTGGTGAGTACAGGGGCAATGAGGCTGGTGAGTACAGGGGCAATGAGGCTGGTGAGTACAGGGGCAATGAGGCTGGTGAGTACAGGGGCAATGAGGCTGGTGAGTACAGGGCAATGAGGCTGGTGAGTACAGGGCAATGAGGCTGGTGAGTACAGGGGCAATGAGGCTGGTGAGTACAGGGGCAATGAGGCTGGTGAGTACAGGGCAATGAGGCTGGTGAGTACAGGGGCAATGAGGCTGGTGAGTACAGGGGCAATGAGGCTGGTGAGTACAGGGCAATGAGGCTGGTGAGTACAGGGCAATGAGGCTGGTGAGTACAAGGCAATGAGGCTGGTGAGTACAGGGAGAAGAGTGTCAGTGAAACTCCTGAATTATTAAGCATTGTTTCTTTCATAACTCATAGCCATTTCATATCTCAGGTCCACTAGATAGTTTTCTATGATTAAAATCATAGAAAACTATGGCCATTCAGGGATAACTATAACGCAATTCTTGACTCGTATCATTTTCTATAATTTGAACATAGAAAATACTTCATAACTCATGTGCATTTCATAAGTCAAGTCCTTCATTACTACTGTGCTTAGTTCTTTCTCACTATAACTCGGGAGTTTTACTGTAGTGACTATTTGCAAGTCATGCTAGACATGAATACAATTTTTCTTTTTTTGAGAGAGAAATGATGAAAATTAAATGGTTTTTGAGACTAAAATGCTGGGGAGTTCTCTATACTTAGCTATAGGTTTACAAGCAATAGCTTGTTTAGTTTCCACATTAATTCCGTCGCATGTTAAAACTAGTTAGCTGCATCCATGCAATGGAAAATATTGAATTTAGCTAATAACTGCAATATTTAGCTATTTAGTTTGTGAAATTTTGAAGTTATTGTAAATTTTCATTCAAACAAGATATTTTTTAAGAATTATTTTTTCTTCTCAGAATCGAAGCCAGGAGCTAACAGTCTCCCCCACAACTCCGTACTGGTGACTTGCAGTCCCACTAGTACACTGGTAGAGTCAATAGTGTCCGTACTGAGGGCTCTGCATCTTCTGCAGCCGTGGAACAGTGTCATCAACGCCATGATCAACGACCACCTCAACCTACTACCCACTCTCATCACAGACCTTACCAGCTTTCAACTGCAGGACCTTTTCGAAACAGGAGGAGTTTCTGGGGGAGTGCTCATAGTGGCAGTCCTGTCCATGATCGGGGGAGTGGATGATAAGCCTCGTATTGGGGGAGAAGTTAGCGTCATGGCCCCTAATGGTGACGGTACAAACGCATCTGGTGATGGATTCAAAGGCGTAATCACTGGCTTCAAAAGCAAGAAAGTTCTGGTGCAACCAATGGTCGGTGGACCCATATTGAAAGTACCTCTATCAGAATTAGTGCCATCACCTTCTCCCCCATTCTCCTTTTCCCTCCCCCCGGGTGGTACTTTGGTCTCATCATGCGTCTCCGTGTGGTCTTCGCTTCTTTCCCTTGCCGCGGACTTCACCCGCACCCTCCATGTGTCTCAGTTGCCTTGCATTTCCCACAACTGGCTGAGAGTTCAACAGATTCGCCTGTCCACTCTGAACGCATGCCGCGCTCTCTTACCCCACCAGAACATTCTAAGGATGCTCCTCCTCCAGCCCTGCAAAATGTCCAGTGTCATCAACGGAGGAGAAGATAATGGTGAAGAGAAAGACGACTACTACGAAAAGCAAGAGCTTCACCTCCTTCAGAGAATCATTATGGCCTCTACTTTGCCTTCTCCTGTGAAAGCGGCCTATAAGAGGAGGGATTTGGAGGCTGCCGCTCTCGTTCTTTGCGAAAATCTCACTGAAATCTCCACTCAGCCTAGCAAGGTGTGCAATGACTCCACTCCTATGTCCTCGGCTCCTCCCTCTCCTCCATCACCCTTCACAAACCAGCCCCAGAATATCGGAGCCAATACCTATAACCTCTTCAACGCCAAACAGAAGGAGAAGGACAATGGTGCTGCCGGTGAAATGTCAAAGGTAAGTTTCCAACATGGCTCCTCAGTTGCCGACGGTACCTCCTCTCCTCCCCTTTTGGGGGCCATGGCACTGGCTGTCCCTTCCCCCATGGTGGGACAACTCATGGAGATGGGTTTCAATCTGTCCAATATAGAGGCCGCTTTTGCAGCTCTGGGTGAAGAATCTAGTATCGAGACTCTGGTTGTTTGGTTGGTGGAGCATGCCTCAACAGGTGTGCACCAGTTGGGGGTTGGTGGAGGTGCTGACAATGAAGGCTTCTCCCCCCACCCTCTGTTCCCGGTGGTTCCACCTCAAGCCACTAATAGGAGGTCCACTACTCCCGGGGCCTCAGGTGTTGACGCTGATGCAGATTCTCTCACAGATGAATACACTGATGATATGCCTGTCATGGAACAGCACCGCCAGGGGTGAGTCAAGCCATATAGCTATATTCTATTTAATGGCTAAGTTATGAGTTATTGATCAGTTATACATTTTCGATCATTTAATATAAGAATATATTAGTCATGTGTAATCTAACAATAAATTCTAACTTAATTCTCGTTAGTTTTCAATATGATTCAGAGTTGATTTATTAATCACCTGTCAAACGCCTTATTGTAAATCTATTTCTCTGTGTGTAGTAGCTCGTTCTTAGACTAGCTACTGAATAATCTTTGTGTCTCATAGGAGTGAATCCTCATCCGCTGATGACTACGCCATGCACATCAGAGACCGCATCAAGGTGGGTATGATGGTGCGCTGCTGTCGGTCCTACGAAGAGGTACACGCAGGGGACACGGGCACCGTCCTCAGGGTAGACAGAGGTACACTGCACAACCTAAATGTTCAGGTGGCTTGGCAGAGAAAGAGAGGTGAGGATGTAGACATTGTGAAGATATTTAGAGTTAAGTATTAACAGACTCTCCATTCAGAAGCTAACTATAATTCTATTGATTAATTGATTGAGCATCAAAGCCTATCTTG
The DNA here is from genome assembly GCA_947561585.1 of Caprella mutica. Taxonomy (NCBI): domain Eukaryota; kingdom Metazoa; phylum Arthropoda; class Malacostraca; order Amphipoda; family Caprellidae; genus Caprella; species Caprella mutica. The sequence continues at coordinate 84,462 of CANNZV010002290.1, forward strand.
AAAGTTTAGTGTAGGATGTAGACATTGTGAAGATATTTAGAATGATAGCTAAGTATTAACAGACTATCCATTTGGATTTTAGAAGCTAACTATAATTATATTGATTGAGTATCAAAGCCTATCAATTATTTGAAGTAGCTAGATATTCATTATAATTTTAAAATTAGAGTCAATTCGTAGAGATTTTTCATGCTGGAATTGCAAGATTTTTCATGTTGTAATTTATATTTCCTTTCTACGTTTTATAGTGGTTATTTTCTGAATATTTGCATTTTATCTGATGTATGTTTACAATTTCAGGATCGTATTGGGTGAGGTTCATTCACATTCAACTGCTCGATCAAGATGGAGAGCCATCCAACCCTGTGGGTTCTTTCAGAGTTGGTGACAAAGTTAGGGTTAAGCTCTCTGTAACCACTCCCACCTACAAATGGGGATCTGTTACACATAAATCAGTGGGTACAATCACTCAAATAGATCCTAACGGTAGAGATCTACTAGTTGATTTTCCCGAACAACCTAGCTGGCATTGTCGAGCCTCTGAGATGGAACATCCACCTACCATCCACCCTGGAGTCACGTGTAATGAATGTGGAGTGACTCCACTCTGTGGACCAAGATTCAAGTGCAAGGTGTGCGAGCAGTTCAACTACTGTGAGGACTGTTACTTCACCAAAAGAATACACAGACATCTTTTCAGTAGGATTGCTGAACCGGGATCTGCTGCGGTGTTTGCCGGCCCTGCTGGTCGTGGTAGAACCAGAAAGATTCTGACGGTGGCACCAAACAGCAGCAACACTGCAGTCGCCTCTTCCTTTTCAGAGGCTAATGGTGGAAACGCTGAAGTTATCTCTGAATGGGGCCTTTGTGTCGCCTCTCTTACCGTTTCGTCGAGAGAAAATCTAGCCTATCGTTTGACTGACGGTACAGACAGTTTTTGGCAGAGTAGTGGCGATGAAGGAACGCACTGGATAAGGCTTAAGATGCTTCCTAACATTTGTATTGAGAGTTTGAGGATTCTCATCGATCCATCGGACAACTCTTACATGCCCTCTGTCTTTGTGATCAAGGGAGGATCTTCCATCCAGAAACTAAGATTCTTGAAAACTGTGACAGTTCTTCCCAATGATACTTGGGTGCAGTTAATTTCACGAGTGTCAGAATATTATCGCTACATTGAGATTATGGTGACGGCTTGTAAGTCTTGTGGCATAGACTGCAGAGTTCATCTCTTGAGTGTCACTGGTAAGTATTTGGATCCACTTTCAGACCCATGGGTCAGTCACGCCTTCTTGACTGCTGACGAAGATCAGCAAGAAATGAGTATTTTGAGTGATACAGGCAAAGATTATGGCTCTTATATCAACCCCAGCGACACGAAAGTTCTCGTTTGGGGTCTCAATGATAAGGATCAACTAGCTGGCTTATCTGGTTCAAAGATCAAGCTGCCACAAATGTCAGATAGGCTTAGTAATCTCAAACCAATTCACATATCTGGAGGTAGTAAAAGTTTGTTTGTGGTATGTTCTGATGGCAAAGTTTATGCCTGTGGAGAGGGAACTGGCGGTCGATTGGGCTTGGGTCACTGTGGTAACGTATCCGTGCCTCGTCAGATAACTTCCCTTAGTCAGCATGTTGTGCAGAAAGTAGCTGTTCATTCTGGTGGTAGACATGCTGTTGCCTTAACATTAGATGGTAAAGTTTTCTCATGGGGTGAAGGAGAAGATGGCAAATTAGGTCATGGAAACAGACTGAGTGTTCACGCTCCTAAACTGATTGATACTTTGCGCTGTAAGCGTATCAGAGACGTAGCTTGTGGATCATCACACTCAGCTGCTGTTACATCTTGTGGTGAGCTTTACACTTGGGGTCTGGGTGAATATGGTAGACTGGGGCATGGAGACACTCTGACCCAGCTTAGACCCAAACAAGTGAAACACCTCATTGGGCACAGGGTGGTGCAGGTTGCATGTGGCTCTCGTGACGCCCAGACTATCGCCCTGACTGCTGACGGAGAGGTGTACTCTTGGGGTGATGGGGATTTTGGTAAATTAGGCAGGGGTGGCTCTGAAGGAACGAGCTACCCTCAAAACATTGAGAAACTCAATGGCTTGGGTGTCTGTCAAATAGAGTGTGGAGCTCAGTTCTCACTAGCACTCACTAGAAATGGACATGTGTGGACTTGGGGTAAAGGGGATTTCTACCGTCTTGGTCATGGATTGAACCAGCATCAACGATCACCAACTCGCATAGATGGATTAAAAGGTAAGAAAATAACTCATGTAGCAGTGGGAGCTTTACACTGTCTTGCTGTTACAAGTTTGGGGCAAGTGTACGCTTGGGGTGACAATGATCACGGCCAGCAAGGTAATGGAGGAACTGAAGTCAACAAGAAACCATCGCTTGTATGTGGTTTAGATGGAGTGTGGGTGTCACGTGTGGCATGTGGCTCATCTCATTCTATTGCGTGGACTTTACCTGATCCACTTGTTCCACCAGCCATTGAACCAGTGATGTTCAACCTTATCAGAGATCCTTTGGGAGCTAACGCCTTAGGTATTGAAGATGTCATCCCTTCGGATACGACTAGTCATGGTCCTCCTTTCTCAAGTGCACAAGTTGCCGCAGTTGCTCCAACAGTCTCAACTCCTCAGGTTCAAAGATCAGGAGTTGCCTCAATCTTCCCTTCATCCAGCACAGCTGCACCTTCTAGAAAGCCCACATCTGAACCTTACCAAACTACAATAGCTCCAAGCCAACCGCCATCTCTCAGTCGAATTGTTCTCAGCATGGAATCTGTGGCTGCTAAACAAGTTGCCTTGCAGCACCTGCTTAATGCCCTACAAATAAACTTTGCTAGGGATTGTGTGATTGCAGCCCTGCAACCTACTGTAGTGACACCACTTCACCCTAATGATTCTGATGAGGAAGATGAAAATGAAGGACAGTTATCTGAAGAGACCCCTGTTGACGAACGAGTGAATGCAATGACAGACGGAGTGCTTAAATCCTATGCATCTTCTCCTTCCACCTCACAAGTGTCTTTGGCCACTCCTCTGCAGAATAGTGGAGATTTGATAGCGATAGGAGGAGGAGAGAGTCTGGCTTGTGCTTACGATGCTGCCCATGTCAATGCATCAATCAGTTTAGTAGGAAGTCCTGGCAGTGATGAAAGCATCCTCCTGCAATTGGCTTCTGTAACATCTGGAGCAGATAAAGGATCTTACAGAGGACCTAGCTATTCTAAAAATTCAGCAAGCAATCGTCCTGAAATTGGACATTCTGATGAAGATGATGATAAGATGAACGAGTTCAATCAGTTATTGCACTTAGACGATTTCTACAAGAATTTAAAGTTAGATGATGCGAGAGTGATTATTGATTTGGTAAAGTTGGCAGTGGCGAATAGAGTGAGCGGCGACCCACTCTTCACTTTAATTAGAGTTGTGGCTGCGATCTGCAGTAGATCCCAAGCCATTGCTTCTATGATCCTGGAACTGTGTGTCACTGAACTCGAAGATGTAACTTTCGATACAGAGGCCCAAAAGAGTGCCCCGCAACCCGTTGTTCAGGAAAGTCCTCATCCCTACACCGACAGTATGTATCTGCATTCCTGCGTCAAAATACCAGGAGCAATGGCCCTACAGGTGGTGTTTGCTCCTGAATGCAGCACTGAGAGGAGACACGATCAACTCACACTCATGGATTCCCAAAGACGGGTTTTGAGCGTGAGATCAGGTAGAGACCCTGCGGAGTGGATTCCTGAAGTGCGTGTGACAGGCGATGAGCTGCACTGGAAATTTACAACTGATACATCAGTGAATGGATGGGGCTGGAAGTTCACCGTGTATCCCCTGATGAGTGCCTGTGGACCTCGAGATCAGTACAGTGACCGCAGACTACTCTCCAGTCCCATGCTGGAAATAGCCATACACATATTGCCGGTAGTGCTTAGAGTTGTAAGCAGCTCACCCACCATCACGAGATTGGCTGCTGCCCTTGCTGCTTGCTCTGAATTGTCATCCTTGTCTTCCGCACATCGCATGTGGGCTTTGAAAATTCTGAGACAACTTGTCACCACGGAAGTTGGCTCTGGTTTGAATATCAAAGGCCTTCTTGCTGTGTCGTATCCTAACCAAGCTGTCTCTAATGTCGGAACCAATAACACAATCACCCCGTCCATGTCTTCAACACGCCCGGCCTCTCCTTCCATTCATGGTTACTCCTCAGGATCACAGCAACTGCTTCCAACTTCCAGTCAAAACTATTATTCGCATCACCGAGCCTCTACCCCTACCCTTTATGGACAGAGCATCTACCCTCAGCACTCTTCAGCTCCTCCGGGGCACCATAGAGAAAGCACTGAGAGTCTCGAGTCTACGTCCTCAGTTGGAAGAATTAGTGTGGATGGATCCAAGTTCATACCCACGGGTCCCAACAACTTCATGTTCAATCCTGAAATACCTCTTGTTAGTTTACTCAAGAGCTTACCTGAAACTCTTCTTCGCCAGTATGAGTATGAAGACCCTCTGGTTAGAGGTGGAAAGCACCTCATGCATTCCCAGTTCTTCAAGGTACTCATCGGTCTAGCTTGTGATCTAGGATTGGACAGCTGCGTCACTGACACACATCGTTGGAGTTGGTTTAGAAGATACTGTGCAGCCGCACGCGTTCTCGATTCTATGCTCAACAGAAAGAAGCTGCCAGACTCTTTCGCTGCGGAGGTGAAGATGAAGCTCAATGATATGATAGGCGAGGATGAAACGTTAGACCTCACCCATGAGGACCACAAAGTCTTCCTTCATGACCATGACCACCAAGTGCTGCTGTGGTTCCAAAGGAGACCCCAAGATTGGACTAGATCCTGGGGTGGTGGTGGCAGTATCTATGGTTGGGGACACAACCACCGTGGACAGTTGGGTGGTGTTGAAGGTGCTAAAGTGAAGAAACCTGCCCCTTGCAATGCAGTGACTGCACTCAGACCTGTATGTGTGATAGGGGGCGAGCAAACCCTCTTTGCATTGACGAGCGATGGAAAAATATATGCATCAGGTAAGTAAAACATAATAAAGTTAAATATTTATTGATTTAGATCTACGTTTGTTTTAATATAATAGTTCACTTGATTACCAAATTGGTTTATATTCTATACAGAGTGAGCGATAAAAAAGTAGCTATAGCTAGAAAAGTATATCTACCTAGCTTTTCACTGTTGATAAAAAAGCTCTATGAAAATTAAAAGATGCTACTATAATATTTTTTTAAATGTAGCTATACTTTTTCAATGCCCACTGTATTTAAACTACAAAACAAAGGCTTTTTAGTTTTTTTAGACAGCGTTAAGCATATAATTGTAATGAACTTTGATTTCTGAACAGTGTGGAATAATTTCATGTTTGTTTTAGTAAAATTATTTACTGAAGAATAACGCCTTCTAATAGGTTATGGAGCGGGAGGACGCCTCGGCATTGGTAGTACGGAGTCAGTCTCCACTCCAACTCTGATAGAGTCCATCCAGCACCTCGTCATCAAGAAAGTAGCTGTGAACAGTGGGGGGAAGCACTGCCTCGCACTCTCTGACTCGGGGGATGTTTATTCGTGGGGGGAGGGGGAAGATGGCAAGCTCGGGCATGGGAGTAAAACGTTAGTGAATAGCATGTCCGATAATTAGTTTTACATTTTTGTTTAGATGGTTTATATTTAATTTAGAATTTTGAAAATAGTAGGTAGGTAGGTTGCTGCATAATTTTTCTTCGTATTTTCTACATTTTTGTTAGGAAAATTTGTTTGGAATTTTTTTTTTAATAAAATGATGTTTTAAATGGAAAATGTTGAATTGCTTTTCAGTTGTTACGACAGACCACAGCTCATCTCCTGTTTGGTTGGTAAGAACATTGCTAACATAGCATGTGGAGGTGGTCACTCTGCAGCTATAACTGCGTCAGGAGAACTCTACACATGGGGCAAAGGGCGCTACGGTAGACTGGGGCACGGTGATTCGGAGGTGAGAAAACGGGCTTTCCTACCTCATGATTGGTTGAAAAAAATGTCAAATACAAAATTTATTCGCCTAATAACACCTACATGTGTGTAGAATGCACGGTGTAAATAGTTAAGTCATAGCTTGTCTATAGCGCGTACAGCGGGAGTGAAAGGTAGTGGGTTGGCTAGTAACGCATCCCCCCTCCACAATTGAGGGAAAGTCAACCACCTTTGCACTATAGGCCCTGATAAGAAATCACTGACTTTTGTACGAGGAGGATATGTCTTGTCTAAAGGGCCGTACACACATGCAGGGTTTTTTAAGTCTTTCCACCAGACTTTTTGCTAAGCTCCTCCTATTTTTTCCACGAGAATATAAGAAAAAAGATATAATTGTTTTATTTATTTTAGTTGGTATCCAAGATACCTGCAAGTATCATGGATACCAACTGAAATAAATAGTAACTATATAATTTTTTATTATATTCTTGTGGAAAAGGTAGGAGGAGCTTAGCAAAAAGTCTGGTGGGAAAACTCTACGTGTGCCCTTAAGTGGCAAATCTTTCTAGAGTAGAGCGAGATGACGTGATGTATGTGTGTCAGTCTCTCCTGAAAACTTATGTTGCTGTTAGATTGATTTACCCTCCATATCTCTGTCAGTTTTGTTGTAGAGTGCCGTGGCAAGGCTTATTTGAAATAAAAAGACGTGCTCTAGAATAGAAGATTGATTTTTTTTAGATATATGAATTAGAGAAAATATAATAAGAAGAATTTGAATAATATTTTAAAAATATGGTTTTCCAATAAAGATATCTTTCAAATAGCTATAACTTCTAAAATTAGCTTTCAATTTCAAATACCTCAATGATATAAACAATTCTTACTCTTTCAATTAAATCCTTTCGTCCTTATCTAAGGGAAACTGATACAAAGCGTAGAGTTAATACCCTAAAATATTCGTTTCCTACAAAAATAAATGCTATTCATTAGCCGTAGCCACATTTTAGGAGGAACAAAAATATTTTCCTTCGTCTTGTTGTTCATGTTTGCCAAATTTCAAAATATCAGTTTATTTATAAATAAAAATTCAGTAGTGTATCGCCTCTCTTTTGGTAACTATGAGCATTCTGTAATGGAGAATTACACCCTATAATAAATGTTCGCTGTAGTGACCAGTACGCAACAAAGGGTTAACAGTCTGTTTTCAACCCCCTTCCCATCAGGACCAAATCCGTCCCAAGTTGGTAGAGGCCCTCATCGGCTACAGGATTCTGGACGTGGCTTGTGGTTCAGGAGACGCCCAGACCCTGTGCATCACAGACGATGACTGTGTGTGGTCCTGGGGTGATGGGGACTACGGCAAACTTGGTAGAGGGGGCTCAGAGGGATGCAAAATACCCCTCAAGATAGAGTCTCTTACTGGACGGGGAATAATTAAAGTGAGGAGACTCATAGATTATAATAATGTGTAGCTAATTGTTAGTTTTCATTTTGTGAAGGTTCGTTTTTTATTTGATTCTCATTATTCTCCATTACTTAAATCAACGAGTGTTTATTTTATTTTATTTTTTCAAAGTTTTTCATTGTCTTTCAATTTTTTGAATATTTATGAAAAAAAAAGAATTTAATAATTTTTTTTTTATGAAAAATTTGAAATTCACGAATTATATTTTTTTCCCGCAGGTTGAGTGCGGCTCTCAGTTCTCCATTGCCATGAGTGTGTACGGGTGCGTCTACACTTGGGGCAAAGGAGACTACCACCGACTGGGACACGGCACTGATGACCATATCAGAACACCCAAAAAAGTAGCGGCCCTCGCTGGCAAAAAAGTCATCAGCATTGCCACTGGTTAGTTAGACACTCTTAGTAGATTGTATCTATTACTAGTGTACTTTCCCGTTAAAAGTAACGGATTATCATCAATACCAATTCATTACTCGTTATTAGGTTACTTCTAATGAATTCAATCAAAATTAAATTTTCTACATAGTCTAATTTATTTTATAGATAAAATACATTTAAAAATTGAATAAAAACAGAGGAATATAAATATCTAGTCAATATATTCCCGTGCGTATCATAGTTAAATTCTTAATATTTATTACCCGTAGTGTAAAAGCGGACATCAAACAAACAAATAAATAAACACACGATAAATAATTTTGATCGATCTCATAAATGTTGCAAGGAAGAAAGATGTTTTGGTACCAGCAACAGCTTCTTTTTATATATGATGTTACTAGTGTAAAATTAGACAAACTTTTTGTAGTTTTTGTTTAATTCTTATACAATTTTAATTATTTTTTAAATGTCAAATAGCTATTTTTGAAATTTTAAATATTTCTAAAATTTTAAATAATGAAATTGATTAAGTATATATCTAGTTTTGAATATTTAAAAAAATATAATTTTAAATGTGGCGAGAAAAATCTTCTGAATTTAAAGGTATTTCATTGATGAACTTTTTTGAATATTTATTTGTTGAATACTGCAATATCCCATTCCTTTCTCCCCTAACCTTGCTGTCCATCACAGGGTCACTACACTGCATCTGCTGCACCAGTGATGGGGAGGTGTACACTTGGGGGGACAATGACGAGGGGCAGTTGGGGGATGGATCCACCACTGCAATACACTGCCCCAGGGTTGTAGCCAGTCTCGAGGGAAAGGTAACAGTACAGACCTGTGGGTCTGAAGGTCATTAGTAATCGAAATTTCTTAGAGAAAAAAAACGTCAAAAAGTTGAAAAATGTCAAATAAAATTTGAAAATGTCAAAATTTGGAAAAAAGGTCAAAAAATTTGTTGCAATAATGTCAAAATTAAATTAAATTCCAAAAATTGGAAAGATGTCAAGCATTTGATTACCAGTAGCTAGCTATATGAATTTTATTTTAAATTTTAACTATATATTTTTTAACTTAAGTCATAATCCAATTAATTAGTTCAGAAAATAGAGTCAGCCTATTATTAATTACTTTAGGTGAATAATTTCATTAGGATTATTAGTATGTAATAATTGAAATAACTAATTAGGTAATAATTATTATATACCTTTCTCTCATACGATTCGAAAAGGTGAAACTGTCCGATAACTCGGTACTTACCCTAGCTACAATTTTTAGAATAATTATTGTATAGATAAATATGAAGGTTTTCAAGGAATATTTAATGTTGCTCATCCTCTTCAATTTATTTAATCTCACTTTTCCTGCAGGGCAAAAAGCTCAACAAAGTAGCGTGTGGGTCAGCTCACAGTCTGGCGTGGAGCACCAACCGGTCGGCTTCCAGCAGCCGGCTGCCACAGTCGGTACCCATAGAGTATGACCTGCTCAAGGAGATACCCATGCAGGCTCTCAGGAACAGAATAGTGAGTCCTAGAGTCTTTAGTTACATAAGTGATTTAGAAGTAAAGGCTATTATCTTTAAAATTGATTAGAAATTAAATTTTCAATGTTGCGTCACATTGCAATTTACAGCAAAAATAGCTACTATTCCAATAAGTGATGTTACTAGTGTGACGCAAAATGTGACACAGCAACGATTGTACTTCATCCGGGCGCAAGAGGCCGACTTTATCAAAAATAATGTAAAACATAATAGAAAAAATTTTGTTGCATTATTTTAACTGATAATTATACTATGAATGAATACGTCATAGACAATAAAAGTCACAAAGTTTCAACAACTGAAGTTAATTAGTTTTCAAATTATGCATCAATATTTAATACCGGACCAGGCCTCTGAGGCCCTTTGGTCGTCCCATGGTTAAATATTCTAATTTAAAAATGCCCAAAATTTCAGAAATATGTTCAAATATTGAAAAATATTCTAATTTAAAGAATGTTCAAAATTAAAAAAAAAAGAGATTAAATTTTCAATCACCAAATGGTCCTCAAATTGATTAGACGTGCAAATTAATATTAACGAACTACTTGAAGAGTTCCACCTCCTAATATATTTTCCGCCTATTTATCAATAGTTGATTAATAACTAATTCCCCTTTACTTTTTTCCGTGTGTCTAGGTCCTGTTACAACACTTCTCCAACATGATTTGCCAGAGCATCAACATGTTCGAGCTACTGGAGGATGCCTCCCTCTCCGCCACCATTGCCAGTGGTGGTTCCTCCACAGCTCACCTCGTTGGTGGAATCCATTACCCCCCTTCTTTCACACTAGCGGGGGAAGGCGTTTTCGGCACCCGGGAAAGCTCCAGACTGAACAAACTGCGCTCTATCGTAGTTAGCACTGCTAAGGAAATCGCATTCAAAAAGGTGATATTTAATTTCTTGTTTCTATTTAACTATCATAATTATGTTTCTATTATTATAAAACGTATAGATAGCTACTACTCGTTAAACTCTAATTTAATTTGAATTGCATGAGGCATAGACCAGTTTGCAGAGTATGGGAGATATTTGGATTTCTCTCTGAACAATTTTTTAAATTAATTCCTATATTAATATAACTGTGAGCAGAAAATGTAATCTCCACGAACTCTTTATCACTTTATACATAATGGGTTTCTTATATTTGAAAATAATTTATATCCTCCATTTCTTCACTTCCCCCATCTCTCAATTTCCCTCACTCACCTCTTCACTTCTTCCAGGTGATCCAATCCACGATGGTGAGGGACAGACAACATGGCCCCATTGTAGAGCTCAACAGACTGCTGGTGAAAAGGTCTCGCAAGAGTGTGAGTTCGTCTGACGGCAGCAGGTCAGTCTTCTACCAGATGGCAGGAAAGATGAGTCTCATCTCCCAGGAGGCGCTGCTGCTTCCACACAGAGTCTGGAAGGTCAAGTTTGTGGGTGAGTGACTTCATTTTAGGGTTACAGTCTTGGTAGCATTTTTAGCACGATTTATTTTTTGGTAGTTTTTTTTTTTTGATTAAAAAGATTTAGGGGTAGTTTTTTTGGAATCCTTTGTATGTAAAATTTTTAGCACGAACTTTAGTTTAATTCCCTGTTTCAATGTTTCTCCTCTCCCCAGGGGAAAGTGTTGACGACTGTGGTGGAGGTTACAGTGAGTCCATAGCTGAGATGTGCGAAGAGTTAATGTCCGGTTCACTGCCCCTTCTCATCCCAACCCCCAATGGTAGGGAGGACTCCGGTACATCCCGGGACTGTTACCTGTTGAACCCCAACGCAAGGGGGTCGCATCACAAACCCATGTTCACATTCCTTGGTAAGTGGAGTAAATTTATCAAAATTAAATACCGAATGATAGCTAATTTAAATAGGTTGTTATTAAAAACATTGCATTAAAATAAGCAATAAATATTTTTTTAGGGGATTTTTTGATGACCTATTGGAATTGTCATTCATTTTTGGTAATTCCCTCTTTGTTCTAGTTTAGCTAGTTTTCTTTTCAAATAGTTTTGTTAAATAGACACAATAAGCTTATGTCTATTTTTTCATATATTAGGGCACATGTGTACGCCTACATTAATTAGGCACAATTGTTATATTTTTCTTTAATAAAAAAAGATTTACCTTTTTCTTTTGTTTAAAATGCCTGTTGTTCACTGGGTCTACATATGACTGAGTTAATTTCTTCTTCGCCATCCTCTAGGTCTTCTGATGGGCATAGCCATCAGGTCAGGCAGTCCTCTGAGTCTGAACTTAGCGGAGCCTGTGTGGAAACAACTTGCAGGAATGGCTCTCACTGCAGCCGATATAACGGAGGTGAGAGAAAAATTAAACAAAGAATTGGAAATTCAAACAATCCAGTGAATCAGAAAATTCAGAAAAACAGAAATTCTGAAAAACATAAAATACTAAAAACAAAAAATACTAAAAACAAAAAATACTAAAAACATAAAATACTAAAAACAAAAAATACTAAAAACAAAAAATACTAAAAACATAAGATACTAAAAACATAAGATACTAAAAACATAAAATACTAAAAACATAAGATACTAAAAACAAAAAATACTAAAAACAAAAAATACTAAAAACAAAAAATACTAAAAACATAAGATACTAAAAACATAAAATACTAAAAACATAAGATACTAAAAACAAAAAATACTAAAAACAAAAAATACTAAAAACAAAAAATACTAATAAACATAAAATACTAAAAACAAAAAATACTAAAAACAAAAAATACTAAAAACAAAAAATACTAAAAACAAAAAATACTAAAAACAAAAAATACTAAAAACATAAGATACTAAAAACATAAGATACTAAAAACATAAGATACTAAAAACAAAAAATACTAATAAACATAAAATACTAAAAACATAAAATACTAAAAACATAAAATACTAAAAACATAAAATACTAAAAAACATAAAATGCTAAAAACAAAAAATACTAAAAACAAAAAATACTAAAAAACATAAAATGCTAAAAACAAAAAATACTAAAAAACATAAAATGCTAAAAACAAAAAATACTAAAAAACATAAGATACTAAAAATATAAAATACTAAAAAACATTAAATTCTAAAAAACATTAAATTCTAAAAAACATTAAATTCTAAAAAACATAAAATACTAAAAACAAAAATACTAAAAAACATAAAATGCTAAAAAACATAAAATGCTAAAAAATACCATATACTAAAAAACATTAAATTCTAAAAAACATTAAATTCTAAAAAACATAAAATACTAAAAACAAAAAATACTAAAAACATAAAATGCTAAAAATATAAAATTCTAAAAAACATTAAATTCTGAAAAGCAGAAAATTTGAGAACGGAAAATATGGAAAACAGAAAAACTGTCAAAGACATTGACCGAAACACGTAAAATTCATAATACAAAAATTTGGAACTGTTTTTTTCTGTTTTTCTTAAAACTTATTGTATGTAGTTTTCAAAAGTTATTGTAGTTTTCAAAAGTTATTGTAGTTCTTAAACTTATTGTAGTTTTCAAAGTTCATTCCATAATAACAAGGATTTTTTCCTGGGATATTGGGGGAAAATTCCAAGAATTAAATTTTCATTCCTTTATTATCCCAGGAATAGTTCTTTGTTGCCAGGTTTTTTTTTTTAAGTTATTCATGTTATGATTTTCAGGTTGACAGACACTACATGCCCACCCTACTTAGCATTCAGCAAATGGGTGGAGGGACCTCATCCCGTATGGAGGCGGGCCCTAGTCATGGGGTTGGTACCCTCACATCCCTTGACCTGCCTTTCACCACCACATCTGCAGGAGGTCAGACAGTGGCACTGTCACACGAACACTCTAAAGTGACACCTTTCAACAGGGACACCTACGTCAAGATGGCACTGGAGTTCAGGTTAGCTCTCATTTCCTTTTATATGAGCGAAAATGAGGAACTGTTCGATAACTAGGAACCTTACCCTATAGGTTTGAAGTTGATTAACTTTCATGAAGTTGTTTAACTATTTTGAAGTTATTTATACATATTAACATTAAAAAACATCATTAACTACCCTCGAAGAAAAATTAGCATTAATCTAAAGCCTTTCTAACATTAAATTCCGTTAACTTCACCTTCTATAATAATTCTCTCAGACTTCACGAGTTTGACTTGGCTGTTGAATGGGTACGAGGAGGCATGGCCAGAGTCATTCCCCTGCCCCTCCTCTCTCTCTTCACACCCTATGAGTTAGAGACCATGGTCTGCGGGTCACCGGACATCCCCCTGTCACTGCTGAAAAGTGTCGCCACCTACAAGGGTGTGGAGTGCACTAGCCCCCTCGTGGGGTGGTTCTGGGAGGTGATGGAGGAGCTGAGTACAGCAGAGAGATCCCTCTTCCTGAGGTTCGTGTGGGGGAGGACACGTCTTCCCCGCACCATCGCAGACTTCAGAGGGCGGGACTTTGTGTTCCAAGTTCTGGAGAAGTACAATCCCCCAGACCATTTCCTACCTGAGAGCTACACTTGCTTCTTCTTGCTGAAAATGCCTCAGTATTCGTGCAAGGTAATATGCAGTTCATTGCTATCATAGTTTGCAAAACTTGAAGAATATGAACATTGCTAATAAGTAAAATTTTGATGTTAAAATTCAATTTAATTTTGATGTTAAAATTTAATTTTGATGTTAAAATTCAATTTTGATGTTAAAAATAGCTACAATTTTACTATTTCTTTCAATAGTACCTAATTACATTTTAACATTACCCCCACAGTCTGTTCTTCGTGAGAAACTGAAGTACGCCATCCACTTCTGCAAGAGTATCGACATGGACGACTACGCCAGAGTGGCCATTGCTGGTGTGACTGGGGCCGGTACCTCTGGGGGAGAGGCTAGTGGGGGTGCACGCCCCGGTGGAGCTATGGGTGGAACCACCTCTGACACAGACACTGACGATTGGGATAGTATTGCCAGTGAAGAGCCCATGCCTGATGGAACGGTGGTGTATAATCTATAGAACGAGGGGTTGATATAGGTTACCTATAGAACGAGGGGTTGATATAGGTTACCTATAGAACGAGGGGTTGATACAGGTTACCTATAGAACGAGGGGTTGATACAGGTTACCTATAGAACGAGGGGTTGATACAGGTTACCTATAGAACGAGGGGTTGATACAGGTTACCTATAGAACGAGGGGTTGATACAGGTTACCTATAGAACGAGGGGTTGATACAGGTTACCTATAGAACGAGGGGTTGATACAGGTTACCTATAGAACGAGGGGTTGATACAGGTTACCTATAGAACGAGGGGTTGATATAGGTTACCTATAGAACGAGGGGTTGATACAGGTTACCTATAGAACGAGGCACTGATTTAGGGTTGCCAGATGTTTCGCCGAAAGACATTTCATCGACAGGACGTTAAGTCGATAATTTTTCGTAAAGAAGATATAAATATAGCTATGTGTATAGTTGGCATGTCGGTCAGTAAATAATCATGAAGTGCGCAGTACAACAAACTAGTGGATACAGCAAGCTACCTAGTTTATGTTGATAGTTTCAAAATAGACGAAATGTCTTTTGACAAAGTGTCTGCACATCGATTTAGGTAACCTATAGAACGTAGCACTACATAATTGGAATAGTATCCACTTTTGGTGTGTGGGGCCATAGAAGATCTCCTCTTAATCCTCTATGGCCCCACCATACCCACGAAAAAAGCATGAATACGATACAGGAACGTTGTAAATAATAATAAAGTTACAAAGTTCTAAATGGATGATGGCAAAGAAAGTGAACCTGCTAGGAAAAGTGAGAAATATTTTGAAGTAAGAAAAGTAGCCATGTCGTTTCAGGTTTATTTAATAGAACAAAAGGTTAACAGAAATCTATCAATTCTAAAATTAAGAATGCTAGGGTAAGTTTCGAGATTTGGGACGGTTCCACATTTTCGATAATAGCTATTAGAAAAAATATGAATAAAAGAGAAGTAAAATAATAATTTACTTTCTTATATGATCAATGTGAAACCGTCCAATAACTCTGAATTTGCCCTGTAAGTTATTATGATAAGTTTAATAAATAAGTATTGAGTGTTTTTCCGTATTGTATCTAGCGAGTAGTTATAGTTATTTAATTTGAAAGTATCTGCACTTAGTAAAACAACAGAAAATGTAAATAATAAAAACAATATCGAGTGGAATAACAATAGGGGAAGTTACGAGTTATCAGACAGTTTCACATTTCCGATCAGAAAAGAAAAAAAATTAGTGATTATTACTAAAATTGTAAGTTGAATAATAAATTAGTAATTGTTATATACTTTTTCTTATGTGACCGAAAACGTGTAACTGTACTGTAATTATTCGCTCCAATTTAAATAAAGGAATTGTGCAATGGTATAAAATAGTTACCTAACTAATTCAGGTTGATATTTTGATTTAGAAATTTGTTTGTTACTATTAAGATTTGAAAAAATAACTTTGTACTACGAAATTATATTCTTTAATTGTGTTTAAATTAACAACCTTTTGTCTAAATTTTGATTATCACCATTATAATTAGATGTTTAAAATATTTCCCTATCTTGCTTAGTAGCCATTATTTAATTGACTATAATAACCATTATAGTGGTTAGGAAGTGATAGAATAGGTACACTTCTTCTGAATATTCATTAGTCTAGGGTTATATTAATTAATTATTGATAATTATAGTAGCTTTAGTTGTACTGATAAATTAATTGTACGGTTCTTATTTTTAGTTAGTTTGTTAATTTTTATTTTTTCACAATTTTAAATTTAAGTTATTTATTAACTGGTACTATAATTAAGATTTATTTTAAATAGTATGTGTAGATATTTGAACTCTACCAATGTTAAGAATGTAAACAGTTTAACTATTTTACTATAGGAATAGTTAACAGTTAGTTCTAGCTATTTTACTATAGGAATAGTTAACAGTTAGTTCTAGCTATTTAACTATAGGTATATAGCCAAAGAATCTAGAATAAAAATAAAAACATACTCTGTTTTTTCTTTCACCCCATTTTTCGTGTTAGGTAGACTCGTAGGCTTCATTTACTATCACCTCTTCATTTTCCTCTTCCATACGTGAGTGCAGCCACAAGAGCTTGTGTCCCTTTTTAGCCCATCCTTGGTAAGTGACTGCATTCACGGAGTAGCTTTTCTGCATCCATGAGCTTAGTCACCGACGGACGCACGTGACTTTGTTCATGGAGCCACTTTCCTTTCTGACTGCTTCTTCCAGTCCCTTGTATTTAATTACCTTTTGACGTCAGCTATATGGCCTTTGGTTCCGAAACAGACGTTAAACTCCTAATAAATTAATTAAATGGCATAATATATTTTACCAGTTTGTGATAAAATTGAAGAAACTTGTTCCAAAATCTACATATCATATTTAGGGTAAGTTCCGAGTTATCGGACGGTTCGATATTTTCGATCGTAAAAAGAAAAAAAATAGCTATATAATAATTATTATCATAAATTACTAAGCCTTTCACTTTCTTTTGATACCGTTCGATGACTCGAAACTTAGGCTCTCCTAATGCACTCATTGGTCAATCTCCACAGCCAATCAATGAGTTAGTAACCTTAAAACCATTATCCTAAAAAACTTATCCTTAAAAGACAATCTTTTTAAAACTGTGAAATGTTTTGCAAATAAATTAATCGTTTTAGGTAGGAAAATAAACACATTAGTGGGTATATATTCACCTTAACACATTCACCGCATCGTGCGCCACATGTGGTACACAGCTAACTTGCTCAACCTGCACCGTGTACCACTATTGGTACACGCGAATACTTTTTTATAAATTTTTTAAAATTTATATCTCTCTAACATATATTGAATACTACTTTATAAGATAAATGTTGGAAAAGTAAGGAATAAAAATATTTAATTTGTAAAAATATACTAGCTATTTATGACTAGAAATATCAGAAAAATAGTTAGTAACAAATAATACAATGTACATGTATGTAAATAAAACAAAGATGCAGGTACGGCATTACCGTCATATCTTAATTTGCGGTTAGAGTGTTAACATTTATTTTCCCTATAACTTTAATGTAATACCAACGAGGTTTTTTTTGCTAATATACTCTCCAGCCGGTAAGGATAAAAAGCATCG
This sequence comes from Caprella mutica, assembly GCA_947561585.1. Lineage (NCBI taxonomy): Eukaryota > Metazoa > Arthropoda > Malacostraca > Amphipoda > Caprellidae > Caprella > Caprella mutica. Next base: position 101,953 of record CANNZV010002290.1, read on the forward strand.
GGTAATTGATTAGCTACCGTAAAGCCAATTCTATACTAGCAGATGAAACGCCGCGGTTCCACCGCCCAGTTTACTCCTCTTCATGTAATCACAGTTAAATGAATGGTAAGCAAATTTGCAGTCTTTACTAGCGTTTCTACCGCCTTCCATATATTTAACCGTGATTAATTGAAGAGGCGTAACTGGGCGGTGAAAACGCGACGGTTTATATGCTGATATAGAATGTGCCTATTAGTTTCAATCCCCCAGTGTAGAGGGCGCTGTTGCACACTGTATCCACACACACAAACGTTACACTCTGGTCTCCATTGACTACAAATCATATGTTCCATGTCTTCTCGCTACCATGGCAACGGGAAGACAAAACAAAGTGTTGTGAGTGAGGCTCTGAGTGCAGTGTCTGATGTGCCTTTGTCCTGTGTGCCTCATGCCTCTTGTGCCTTTGTCCTGTGTGCCTCATGCCTCTTGTTCAACACTTTACTGAGAAATAAACAAAAACTGCTACTTTTCGGAAAAAAACTAAGAACTGGTTTTAAATATGCTGATAGGTATTAAATCGATGATATTGCTATTTATTCGTTATGATGATTAATAACAGGTGTAATGAGGTATCTATAATTGATATAATTATATGCAGGTGACACGAATGCATGTTACTCTAGAAATAGTAATGCAGTTCCTATCTGCATTACTATATTTGTTTGTTTTAAAAAAAAAGATTTAAATTAGGATAGCTTTTGTGAATCCAATCGGTAGACTGTTCTTAGAATCGCTTTACACCGCTAATGCTTGGATCAATTGAAGCGGTACCGCTAATATTTGTTAAAATATAGCGGTACCGCTGTTATTTGGATAAAATTTAGTTGTTGTAATTTTCACTTGGAAAAAATATAAGTTTTTGTGACTAAGTAGAGCGGTACCGATATCACTATGGTAAATGCACGGTGATATTCATCAGGAACATCATAATGATGTTACTGATGTATAAGAGTACCTCATACACATCATAATGATGTTACTGATGTATAAGAGTACCTCATACACATCATAATGATGTTACTGATGTATTAGAGTACCTCATACACATCATAATGATGTTACTGATGTATTAGAGTACCTCATACACATCATAATGATGTTACTGATGTATTAGAGTACCTCATACACATCATAATGATGTTACTGATGTATAAGAGTACCTCATACACATCATAATGATGTTACTGATGTATTAGAGTACCTCATACACATCATAATGATGTTACTGATGTATTAGAGTACCTCATACACATCATAATGATGTTACTGATGTATAAGAGTACCTCATACACATCATAATGATGTTACTGATGTATTAGAGTACCTCATACACATCATAATGATGTTACTGATGTATTAGAGTACCTCATACACATCATAATGATGTTACTGATGTATTAGAGTACCTCATACACATCATAATGATGTTACTGATGTATTAGAGTACCTCATACACATCATAATGATGTTACTGATGTATTAGAGTACCTCATACACATCATAATGATGTTACTGATGTATTAGAGTACCTCATACACTTCATAATGATGTTACTGATGTATAAGAGTACCTCATACACATCATAATGATGTTACTGATGTATTAGAGTACCTCATACACATCATAATGATGTTACTGATGTATTAGAGTACCTCATACACATCATAATGATGTTACTGATGTATTAGAGTACCTCATACACATCATAATGATGTTAAGTACTAATATAGAGTGTCTCTTTAACATTATTGTGATGAATTAGAGGCACAGTGTGACGCAAAGACTTACGTCAGTGTTATTGGTTAGATATATCATTATAGTTAGGTATATCATTATAGTTAGGTATATCATTATAGTTAGGTATATCATTATAGTTAGGTATATCATTATAGTTAGGTATATCATTATAGTTAGGTATATCATTATAGTTAGGTATATCATTATAGTTAGGTATATCATTATAGTTAGGTATATCATTATAGTTAGGTAATATAGAGGGCATTGCTTATCTTGACCTGACACTATATAAATAGTTTTGATAGTCTATTGTTTGATTTATTTATAGTTTCAGTATAATAATTACAGTTGGCTGGGTAAGATGAATTGTTCCTACTTTGCTTGCACTTTAATTTGGCAACTTCGCTCCTCAATAGTTAGGCCCATTCTCTACCAGCAGCAGATAAAACGCTGCGATTTCTCTGCCCAGTTCACGCCTCTTCAATTAATCACTGTTAAATGAATGGCAACCACATTTGCAGTCTAATTGGAGAGAGAGGCGCTAGTATAAAAAAACCAGATTTAAAGCTAATAACTATTACTCGGTCTTAGATATTTCTGAATCTAAACACTTACTAATGAAATTAATTTGAGTTGGATAATGACATGGTAAAAAGATTAGAGTCATTTGCTTATGAATAAATAAATTATAATATTTATAGAAATACAATTAGGAAATAATAAATGATAGTATAAAGACTCTAAAATATTCTAGAAGAATCTAAAAGAAGCAAGATGGTGCAATAGTTTGTATTTAAGACGAATATAAGATTAAAAATGAAAATAATTTCAATTAAATTATTTTCACAACAGTAACTGGTCGAGTTATGAAACAGTTCCACATTTTCGATCAAATAATTAAGTAAATATTACTATATAACAATTATTAATTACCTCGTTATTTAAATGATTATATACTTTTTATTATGTGACCGAAAATGAGGAGCCGTACGATAACTTGGAACTTACCCTACAAAAGTGCAGACCATTTCGTCATCTTTTCTCCTTACTACCGATTGTCCGAATCTTTCTTTTGACATTCAGACGATGTTTTCAACCTTATTGTTGTTACCGTTAAACGATCGCCCTTTGTAAATCTTTAAAACACAACCTTCGTAACTTGTTGTCGTACTGAAGTCAATACCTGCCAACTGGTTCGTGAATTTAGTCTATTTATAAGAAGTAGATTTTATATAAAAATATTGTCGTACAAATACTTTTGAATTATTTAATTTTCATCTAGTACTATCAGAGGAAAGAGTCACTGTGATGATGTACTATCAGAGAAAAGAG